>JASAND010007760.1:0-99989 GCA_030248195.1 Trissonchulus latispiculum | reverse complement strand
ACTACACTAAACTGAAAATGTATAATGCAGTGTTTCGCAAGTTTTTAAACCTGAAATCGTCAACGGATACTAACGACAATTTAGAGCGGTTGGACACTCAAGGCCAAAACAGATGGATGGCTTCATTTCCTCCTGCCAGGCAGCTGAAAATGTCGACACTTATGAACCTGATCAGCTCAGCTAAGGTTCCTATTGATTGGGATGAAGAGGGCAATGTGCTTTTATCCGGAAGGCCAATTAGTGGTTCGAAAATTGGCGACTTGGCCTATCATTTTGTTCAATCTTCAGCAGTACGCAAAGTACCTATTGACTTTACTAAATTTCTTTCCGCCCTTGCCCATTCCCCGATCCCAGCTGCCCTAGCTGGAACAGCAAAAGTTAGAAAAGCTTTGGAGAAATTAGAATTCAATTGGATGCTGCCGCCTCAACGCCCACCACTTCTCTGTGCAGGCAGACAGGTTCTGGTAAAGCCAACAAAACAAGGAAGAAATTGAAAAGAAAGAAGATTGGGCCTATAACTGCTAAAAAATGTTTTGGCACAGTTATAATTAAATTATAATAGTAGATAATAAAGATAAAGGTTTGCAAATGCAGTAGTTTTTTCAGTTTCAGTTATGATATTGTTGGAGCTGTTGCTCAGCAGGCAAACAGATCCTAGCAGATAATCTTGAAGCCAGACGGTTCCAGGAAGAAAAGATTTGTATGTATAAGAAATGGTATTGCATGTTAAAACAGCATGGAATGCCACTCCAGGCCAAGTTTTTGGCCACTTGTCCCAGTTTTCGCAGTGCCCCTATCAATATAGAGCAGTATTCTCTAACACAAATTGGAAACCGTCTGCTTCCTGATTGAATTTTGTCTTCAAATGATTTCTATTTTTCTGTGATGATCTTCTGCTCCAACACCCACAGTCTCCATTTTATGAGAAGATGCAGGAAGCTGAACAGGTGCTCAAAGGTATGACTGAAAGTGGCGATTTTCAATTCTTGGTACCTTCAGTCAGAAAACAGGTTTGGTCCACTGGCGTGCGATTGGATTCCCTGGTCAATGATGAAGTGTCCTCCTATCCAGGTTTCAACATGTATGGCCTAGTTCTTGCTCGTGCCCTTTTTGAATTTGTCCAGGGGGAAGCTGCAATCAGGAGCTGCAATCAGGTTTCCTATGGAGGATCTTCTATCCCAAACTCAACGGATACCCACGCAGCGATATTCCAAAACCCTGCTGCTGCTATCTGACAGTCAATGCCGCCAAGTTAAATCAGTACTTGGTGGAACCGTCGTTCTAATATCTGGAGCCAAGTATCACAATTTGGCTAAGGTTATCAAACGCCGTAATCTTGATCTTCAAGATTACAAATACGTCGTGATCAATTGTAGTGTTAACAAAGCCAAGAAGCCCTATGATCAATGGTATCAATCTTGGCGCCCTCTAAGGAAGATTTTGGAGTCCGTCCCTAAACGAACTTCCACCACCATCATTCTAAGCTCATGAGCCTACCCCAATTGTGAATCGTGTAAGCAGTCACGAATCCTGGATTCAATCCCGATGCCGAAACTTGGTTTCGCGCTCCAATTTCCATTTGGTCTGTTGGTCCACTGATCCATCCAATGTCTTTGCTACCCAAGGGAGTATCCACCCTGAGTATTTTGCCAAGGACAGGCTTCACGTTAACGATAAGGGTTTTCGTGTTCTTTGGAACAAGTGCTGCTCCATATGCCCCGAGCTGAAACTTCACCCATATTCCCTCAGTGACAAAATTTATCCCACTGCAAACTCTGGACCATCGCCCACGAAACGATATAGACTTCAGCGGGGACATTAATGTTTTCTTGGAGTGTTGCGTGTAGCGCAAGTTTAAGACAATGACTTATAAAGAAAATGTATTATGTAAGATTTGAATCCTAGACTATGAAATCTAGCTAAGTGAGAACTGGATATAACCAGTTAACACAATTGATTATTAGAACAATTTTGTTTTGACATTGAGTGTGAGCTTGGGTTTTGTTGTAAGTAGCTGGCTTAATTGTTGTTGTCTGATTACATTATGTATATCGACTGCCTACGACTAGAATAGGTTAGGTTAAGAAATCAACATTTGTTATTGTCACTGGTTAACGGGGGAATTAGATTTGATTTTTGTCAACCTTACCACCCTGCACACGCTCACGCACCCACTGTAGGAAAAGCCAGTATTCTTCCGTATTTGATTAATAGATCTATGCTACTCAAAACATTAAAAATGACATAGTAATATTTAAGAATTTAAGACTTTACGAGTGGCGCACATAAATCTATTTTGCTGAATTCCTTCATATTTGGCAAATGTTGGAGACCTAGGGAGTTTTTTTGTTTTTCTAAACTTTTGGGTCAAAATTGATAATCTCAGATTTTGCTGAATTTCGAGCACTATTCAGGTACACAAATGTTCTCAAAAACAAGACAAAATATTAGTATTCGAAATTGATCATAAATCACTTTCAGTTTAGTGAGGAGTAGCCCACGAAACGCTTAAAAACATTCGAAGATTACATCCTCCGAACTGTGGATAAAGTCCACACGATCACATGTTATTTGTAGTTGACAGGTATGGCGAACAAACATGTGCGACCCGAATTTATACGACTCCCTTTCTTGTGTCAAAATCATTGAGGTACTGGTACTTGAAAACAGGAAGAAAAGATCATAATCGAATCGATTTCGACGACATTAACGATGAAAACCAAGACTCTCTCATTTGTTCTGCGCAAGCTGTTGGAATCCGCGCATCCGAGCGTACACAATAGTGTTTCTACATTTAAAAATTTCGAACCAGTTACGCTCTTGTGCATGTGAAATACTGAATTATATTTCCACAAACGTTCTAAGAGTTTAAAGGTAACTGTTTGCAATTTTTCTACGATTAAATCATGCAATTGGGCCAGGTAGCCAGCAATCTGTGTTTGTGTGAGTTACCCGACAGGATAAGGCCATAATATTAGCGCACTAAGCACAAGCACAACGCATAATTGAATTCATTTCAACGACTTTCACAAACGATATGATACAATTTTTCTTAAGCACAAAAACACAGCTGAACACTTGCATACGTATGGAACAAATTCATATTTAACAGACATGTATTCTGTAAAGTTAAGTAAAATAAGTGTTCTGTAAAGCTGTTCACCCTCGCTTCTGAATTGGATGCAACTTCAAAAGGTCTATCTTTATATTTCGGATAAATGAAATTTTTTTACAGTATCGCACACTAACTTTTTACACTTAAACTTCCTACACTATCGTACACTAACTTTCTCTTTTGTCAGTTCTCTTTAAGCTACAACAGATCTGGCAACTTTGAATATTAACCTTAGTGTTTGGGCAAAGCCGCGGCAACAGCTTAGTAGACCTCTAACAGGGTACTAGCAGTCTGACCTATGTTCGACGATCTCCGATATCGCAAAATTTACATATTTTACTGTCCCCTAGAATCCGAGAAACAGGATAAGTGCGTTTTGCCAAATATTGCTGCTATGGATCAAGGTAGTGTGAAATATTCCTCGAGTTTCACATAGTTTCGTGAAAGTTCAGAGCAAACGATAAGGTAAATTTTAACTTAGCTAATCAACTGGTTTGATGGAGTCGGTTAGTTCGAAAAACGGGTATTAGTGCTGGTATTGTCAATCTGAGAGTAAGTTGTGGGTCGGTGCTATCCTTCATTAGGTTGGCAGCTGTGAACTCTCAATTTTCTGTTTTGTATTGGATTTCTGGTTCGAAGTCGAAATATTTTTGTTAGTTCTTTGCCAATTTTTGTGAAAATGTATATTCTGATTTTGTGAGCGTAAAGTCATCGTCTTCTTTAGTTTTATTTTAATATCTTTTACCAGATATGCACGAAAGGAGACTTGTTAGACATACACTCCCTATCAGCTAATCTGCAGTAAAGTTGACTCTCGTTTCTTTAATAGTATACAAAGTCATATTGGCGAACCATTTTTACAAACTGGCGACCGTTTCATGCGGTAAATGCCTAGCTATTTTCCTCCTAATACTCGTGCCAGATCAAAACAGTTGAAAGAAAAAGTCTTTCTTTTTGCAAACTTGCCTGCTGCTCAGGCCCCAGAAGTTGGCGAAAATTTTTCGATGTCTCAGCCTACCACGCTTGCCTTGGGGGCGGGGGGCTTGCCCTCCACCTAGTACCAGTGCGGGGGTCGGGGGGACGCCACGTCCAACGTAGACTGGGGCTCGCTCCGTCCCTACCCAGCGGTCCCTAAAGTTCATAGATTACATTTTGTGATATAACTTGTGCAGCCACTAAAGGCTAAGCAAACCGAGTAAACAAGTAAATAAGTAAACCGAGTACATTTTATTTTTCAAAAGCTTTTTCGTTCATATTCGCAACTCTCTAATTTCAAGGGAATGAAAAGCTAAAATAGCCGAAAACGGTTGCGCTGCTGTCCCAGCTGTCGCTCTCCTGGGGATATTCGGCAAACCTCTTTCATAGAGATTGACGTAACCATTGATGTGGTTCATTATTATATCATTAATTTGGTTAGTCAATGGAGTCAGGACAACGAAGCTATGGTTGTATATGTGGGTGTTCAAAAATGATCTTTCCTCCCACAATGGGGTCCCGGATGGTAAGTACTCTAGATGGGCATCTTGAACTGAACAGAACTCAGTTAGATGCCCTCCATAATATTTAAGTTAGATGCCCTCCATAATATGATCTGTTTGCATAGTCTTGCTTTATATAATACCTAAGTTTGATATTGAGTTCAGATCAGTCCTGTCTCAGCATTAGGCTTCGTGGAAAACAATCTCTGAAACAAATAGAAACTGTTTACATAATGGAAATCTTCGAACGCAAGTTTTTATCACTTAAGCGGGTACATTTTTGCCCGATTTTTTGACCACTACAGATTATTTCCTTATTTACTATTTTGCTGTCCGATAGATAAACCTTAACGCCTTTTTGAAATTAAAGTAGAATCTCTTATGGTTAACGAGTTATATGACTGAAAGTTGCAAAGTTGTACCTTAACGCCTTTTTGAAATTAAAGTAGAATCTCTTATGGTTAACGAGTTATTTGACTGAAAGTTGCAAGCAGTTAATAGCTCGTAACTCGGAGAAGTGGACAACTCAATATTTCAACTTGATATGTGCAACATTCATGGCTACCTTGTCTATAAAAGAGCGAGATCCCTTACTAAAAATTTTTTCATGGTGAGCCACCATCTAAATCACTCTTATCGCTTTTATAGTAAAACTGGCAGGCCCAGCCATACACTGACCAATCTTGTCAAACCACCGCTTGTTCTGTTCACAGTGTAGATCAATATTGATTTACTGCTGGCGTTGTGCTTGTGAAAGTCGTTGAAATGAATTCAATTATGCGTTGTGCTTGTGCTTAGTGCGCTAATATTATGGCCTTATCCTGTCGGGTAACTCACACAAACACAGATTGCTGGCTACTGGCCCAATTGCATGATTTAATCGTGAAAATTGCAAACAGTTACCTTTAAACTCTTAGAACGTTTGTGGAAATATAATTCAGTATTTCACATACCGAGCGTAACTGGTTCAGAATTTTTAAATGTAGAAACACTATTGTGTACGCTCGGATGCGCGGATTCCAACAGCTTGCGCAGAACAATGAGAGAGTCTTGGTTTTCATCGTTAATGTCGTCGAAATCGATTCGATTATGATCTTTTCTTCCTGTTTTCACGTACCAGTACCTCAATGATTTTGACAAGAAAGGGAGTCGTATAAATTCGGGTCGCACATGTTTGTTCGCCATACCTGTCAACTACAAATAACATGTGATCGTGTGGACTTATCACAGCGGAGGATGTAATCTTCGAATGTTTTTAAGCGTTTCGTGGGCTACTCCTCACTAAACTGAAAGTGATTTATGATCAATTTCGAATACTAATATTTTGTCTTGTTTTTGAGAACATTTGTGTACCTGAATAGTGCTCGAAATTCAGCAAAATCTGAGACTATCAATTTTGACCCAAAAGTTTAGAAAAACAAAAACTCCCTAGGTCTCCAACATTTGCCAAATATGAAGGAATTCAGCAAAATAGATTTATGTGCGCCACTCGTAAAGTCTTAAATTCTTAAATATTACTATGTCATTTTTAATGTTTTGAGTGGCATAGATCTATTAATCAAATACGGAAGAATACTGGCTTTTCCTACAGTGGGTGCGTGAGCGGGTGCAGGGTGGTAAGGTTGACAAAAATCAAATCTAATTCCCCGTTAACCAGTGACAATAACAAATGTTGATTTCTTAACCTAACCTATTCTAGTCGTAGGCAGTCGTATACATAATGTAATCAGACAACAACAATTAAGCCAGCTACTTACAACAAAACCCAAGCTCACACTCAATGTCAAAACAAAATTGTTCTAATAATCAATTGTGTTAACTGGTTATATCCAGTTCTCACTTGGCTAGATTTCATAGTCTAGGATTCAATCTTACATAATACATTTTCTTTATAAGTCATTGTCTTAAACTTGCGCTACGCGCAACACTCCCAGAAAACATTAATGTCCCCGCTGAAGTCTATATCGTTTCGTGGGCGATGGTCCAGAGTTTGCAGTGGGATAAATTTTGTCACTGAGGGAATATGGAAGAAGTTTCAGCTCGGGGCATATGGAGCAGCACTTGTTCCAAAGAACACGAAAACCCTTATCGTTAACGTGAAGCCTGTCCTTGGCAAAATACTCAGGGTGGATACTCCCTTGGGTAGCAAAGACATTGGATGGATCAGTGGACCAACAGACCAAATGGAAATTGGAGCGCGAAACCAAGTTTCGGCATCGGGATTGAATCCAGGATTCGTGACTGCTTACACGATTCACAATTGGGGTAGGCTCATGAGCTTAGAATGATGGTGGTGGAAGTTCGTTTAGGGACGGACTCCAAAATCTTCCTTAGAGGGCGCCAAGATTGATACCATTGATCATAGGGCTTCTTGGCTTTGTTAACACTACAATTGATCACGACGTATTTGTAATCTTGAAGATCAAGATTACGGCGTTTGATAACCTTAGCCAAATTGTGATACTTGGCTCCAGATATTAGAACGACGGTTCCACCAAGTACTGATTTAACTTGGCACGGTCTCAAAACACCGGCAGAGGGTTTTGGAATCGCCGCGCGCTGGTTTTGTGTGGATTGAAGAAGAGACACCCCACACAACACCCCATTACCGCCCCCTGCCACCGCCCCCCCCCCCAAAAAAAAAAAAACACCACCAAGAACAAGGACGCCATACATGTTAAAACCCGGAGAGGAGAGCACATCACTCACCAGCCAGGGAATCCAATCGCACGCCAGTGGACCAAACCTGTTTTCTGACTGAAGGTACCAAGAATTGAAAATCGCCACTTTCAGTCATACCTTTGAGCACCTGTTCAGCTTCCTGCATCTTCTCATAAAATGGAGACTGTGGGTGTTGGAGCAGAAGATCATCACAGAAAAATAGAAATCATTTGAAGACAAAATTCAATCAGGAAGCAGACGGTTTCCAATTTGTGTTAGAGAATACTGCTCTATATTGATAGGGGCACTGCGAAAACTGGGACAAGTGGCCAAAAACTTGGCCTGGAGTGGCATTCCATGCTGTTTTAACATGCAATACCATTTCTTATACATACAAATCTTTTCTTCCTGGAACCGTCTGGCTTCAAGATTATCTGCTAGGATCTGCATTTGCCCCCAAACAAAAAACCTTGCCAGAATTATCTTTATTATCTACTGTTATAATTTAATTATAACTGTACCAAAACATAGCTGTCATAGGCCTAATCTTCTTTTTTTCAATTTCTTCCTTGTTTTGTTGGCTTTACCAGAACCTATCTGCCTGCACAGAGAAGTGGTGGGCGTTGAGGCGGCAGCATCCAATTGAATTCTAATATCTTCCAAGGCCTCTCTAACTTTTGCTGTTCCAGCTAAGGCAGCTGGGATCGGGGAATGGACAAGGACGGAAAGAAATTCAGTAAAGCCAATAGGTACCTTGCGTACTGCTGAAGATTGAACAAAATGGTAGGCCAAGTCGCCAATTTTCGAACCACTGATAGGCCTTCCGGATAAAAGCACATTGCCATCTTCATCCCAATCAATAGGAACCTTAGCTGAGCTGATCAGGTTCATAAGTGTCGACATTTTCAGCTGGCTGGCAGAAGGAAACGAAGTTTTGGTCTTGAGTGTCCAGCCGCTCTAAATTGTCGTTAGTATCCATTGACGATTTCAGGTTTAAAATCTTGCGAAGCACTGCATTATACATTTTCAGTTTAGTGTAGTCGTTGTGATTGCTCCTCAATATTTCTTCCATTTCTCGATCGAGCTGTGAGGCAACGGTATGCTTCAGGCTGCTATCGCCGAACGGTACAACATTGTCCTTTATGCTTTAACTGGGCACCAGAATCATTTTCTGAGCAGCCATGACAGCACACTTCCAATCACTGGGGCTAGGAGCAGAGGTAGAAATGATCCTCCCGTCTGAACCAGTTGCATTCGCCTCTTTTTGTTTATTGGGATCGAACGGTTCAGCAGTGAGCGACACAGCTGTCTGTAGGGCCGTAGGCGTCGCTGTTGCTGCTGGTTAAGCTTTGGATTACCACGTAAAATGTTCAGACAGCACTCACAGATGCACCGAATAACGCCCAGCTTACAGTTTTTCAAAATTGATCTTCTGAGTGCCGGGTCGGCCTCAGCCAGCACTTGAAGCCAGTGCAAATGCTTAGACAACAGGTTCATCAGCAGCTGGGCACATAAACTGCGTCAGACTCGCCACTGAATATTCCAGTGCGCAGTCTAAGTCTAGGATCAGTGAAGGGTTTAGCGTCAATCAGTAGGTAACCAAAAGGAGAACTGGTGGCTTTCGTATAGGCGTCAAGCATATATGGGCTTTGCCTCGGAAACATCTGTCTGGCTATGGATCGGACCACTGTCTGATCCCTAGGCTGACTCAGCAGAACAATGTAATGAGCATTGCGGCTGACGTCTCGCGACTGAGATCCCTGGTGGTAGAAATTTTGGGTTGTGAAGATCACAGACGTATTGTGATGGTGACTGAACTTGGTGAAAAGGTCGCCAAGTATGGGTTGGTTGGCCAGCTGTGCATGCAGATCATCAAGCACCAGCAAAACATTCTTTTGACAGTCAGTTAGAGAAGCAGTTTGTTGATAGAAATCTGCAGTGAAACCTTTGTTCAGTGTAACGCATCTGGTTGACTGTGATTGACGGAGATCTGCATGCAAAGCTGGCTGCTCAACACCATAGCACCATACAATTTCTTGCGCTGGCTCTGCCAGAAGCGCTGACTGCTCAGCACAAAGTCGCCTAACCCATTCTGTCTTTCCACTGCCAGAGCAACCAGTTACAATCATCGAAAATGGTGTTTGTAGGCGTAGGTCCGTGATCACTTCATTGGACATTCTGTTTATTAGAGAACACTCACAAGACAAATAAATGTGTAATGAAAAATGCAAAGTATAAGTACCCCGGCGCGCGCGGAGGAGGCGGCGCGGCTTCGCCGCGCCGCTGACTCAGGCTGTTTGATGACGGCCGTCATGCTGGCAGCCATAGCGGCGACCCAGTACACTACAATGCCGTTGGCAGCATTGCCGTTGCATCACAGCGGTGAATGCTTTGCCGCTGCTCTGTAGTGCGCTGGGGAATGTGCGACTGATAAACTGTCTAACGAAACTATCATTTCTCTGTCTGCTGGCCGGACGGTCGTCATCAAACGGAGCTAAAATTGCGCCGAATAAATCATCATCATCTTCAATACAACCACTTGCAGCCAATTTACACAAATGAAATGCTACATACAGGCACCAATGTCCACAAGTGTCACTGTTCAATGCTTGAACACATTTTCTATTGGATTGTTGTGTGTTGGCTTGTTTCTGTGCAAACTCCTGGAATTCATCACCATAGAAGCTGGGTGGAAAACCGTATGAGTCCATAAAGTGGCAGCTGTCAGTCGACAGCCAGAACAAGGTCCAATGTTCTCCTGGTCCAGAGCTGTCGTCGGTATTTGCAATCAAAAACACGGGTAAGTCTAGCTGTGCTGATAGGCGTTCAGCAGGTAATGTGTCCTTGGCGAACACGCCAACAAAGAAAGGGCGAGTGGTTGGATGTTGAAGCATGCTGTATCGTATCTGGTCACTGTTCATGCTTAGCTAAAATCCGTTAGGACGTTACGATGCTGATCGATCCAGATGGTGTTGTCGTAGACGAGATAGACTAGGATAGTGCACGGAGCATCAATCTCATTGGGGCTAAATTGCATCTTCAAGGTTAGGCTGCCTTGTCGACTGGCTGATGTGTGAGAACAGCAGCCGGCATCGTCAGGGGTGAGGTCAAAAGCATAGAGTACGTAACCTCCGTTCATATAGTCGATTAGGCTGATGTTGTTTCCTGTGTTTGCACCGAGCATACCGCTGGCGTGAAACAGACTTAGATATTCCCGAACTACATCCGAGGTTGCCCAGTTTGGCGTGTAGGCAATGGACGGCACAGGATCGCTGTCCCTGTACAGACAAACAAACGAGCATCCTTTCGACAGGAAGTTGAAGGGATTCTTTTCGGTTTGTCCTGTATAGGAAAGACTATCCAACACGCCTACAATGGCCATCCTAGGCAGTGTTCCAAGTGATAGGCTTTCGCGATTGATTAGAGTAGTACCTGCGCTGACCTGGAATGTCTTCACAAGAACCCTCGATATGGGATATTGTGCAGGTCGAAGGCGAAGCGTTTGAGCCATAGCCAATGCCATCGGCGGCGTTAGGCGAACTCGGCGACAGTAGAGCAGAAGGTCTACTATTTCCACTGCATACTCCCCACCAGACTCATCGTTCGCATATAGAAGCCTGAAATTGTCTGAGCACTGATGCAGTGTAATGGTGATATCAATATTGTTGGGCAGTAGACGTGGCTGATTGCTGATGTCTGTTGAAAGCCGAGTGAGCATGGCTACTGGCCGGCCAGTACTGCATAAGAACTGACGCATGCGGAAACCACTGTTGCCTTCCTCACACATGTTGAACTTTCCAGCACTATCTTTGTAGTACATTTCTGTTGTCAGCTGAGACTCCTTGGCATCTCGACCAAAGTTGAGCAGGCGTTCCAGGTAGGCCCTGTAGGCATAGTTTTCAGTAGCCGAACTGATTACTTTGTCACCCAGCTTCACGGTGACATCCTTCCACATTGTGTGTCCAAACATATTGATGGTGGCCAGCTTAGTGGAAGGCGAAAGCTTCGTTCCAGTGGTGCTCTTTAGACGGAAGATACACTTTAGGTAAAATGTGGGATCTAATAGTTCTTCTTCATTGCCAGGTATAAAAAATGTCACAGGATTATTGGCCGTTATAGCGTTGATGGGACGGTAGTCAACCAGCTGACTCTGGCCAATTGACGTTTGTATAGGTGGTGAAGCGAAAATGTCCGTTTCAGTCTTAACAAATAGAGGAGAGGCTTTGGATGAACTGGATTTGCTCATTCTAACCAAAGATGTCTCTGAATGCAATCTGGGATGGCTTTCGTCGTTTAGCTGAAGACCGTTGACGTTTGTTCGCCGCTTTGCCTTTTCGTTTCTTCGTTGTTCGCCGTCGGCGTTTGTTCGGTGAGCTCTTCTGACCTCTCTTCTTCTTTGCAGCAGTCTTCTTGTTCGCAGGACGTCTTCTCTTACCCAATCCGGAGCCCTTCTGTGGCGTAAGCTTTTTGGACAGGCTTTTGGCCGCACTGAGAGCAGTTGCTTTGGCAGCCTCTTTAAAAGCCTCTCGTTTTGGCTTTTTGTGAATCATCACCTCTTTGACAAATTCGCTGGCGCCGTCCAAAACATGTGGTGAAAGAAATTTTATAACGGGCAGCACTAGTTTGGCCAAACTGGAAAACACTGACCCTATTCCATGTCCTTGCTGATGAATTGCACCATGAAATATAGGGCCAATTGGATGGGCAACACCATAGCCATAGTGTGGACGTTGTAGGAACTGGCAAATGCACTGCTGCTGCTGTTCTTGCGTCATCATTGTTATTAGTTAGATACGTCGTCTGAAATGCAGAACCACGATTACTCGACCAGCATCAGCAAAGGGAACCGGTTGACCGTCTTCAGTGCAAAGATCAATGCGTATCACTGACAGAGTTTTGTCTTTTGCAACTGAAAGGTAGTGCAGGTTAGTGTAATCACGTTGCACCGTGTTTCCTGTAGGCTCGCCAAGCGCCAGAATTCTCAACAGCCGTGAATACTTGTCACCAACTATTTGAGGCTCGCAAATATTGCAGTATATGTACAAATGACCGATACCAGCAGATATATCTGGAATCAGCTCACTGGCTATTGCATCATGTCGGATTTCGTACAAGGTGTGTGGATGAAAGCCCAGCAGCAGTGCTAGTCGTCCTGGAAACGATATGTAAAGTGGTCCATCCTTCTCGTCGTTTCTGGAAATTTGCACTGATTTGGCAGAGTAGGAAACTGATAGACCTACTGGCAAGCATGAAGATGATAGTTGAGAACATATGCTTTCAAGTGAATTGTAGTAGCCGGCAGATAAGGCAACTGTTTGCTGCTCGCCATCGGGTCGGCCGACCACCAGTGCTCGGTCTGCCTCGCGTTCGGCAACATTGAATATGTTATTTGGATAGGAAACTTCAGCCAATGCTACCTCCCACTGACCATTTAAGTTGATTGGCGTATTTAGTTTGACACAATAGCTAGACAGTTTATTATCAGGAAACAAACTCATTGATGAGTTAGAAGGTAAGGTAACATAGAAAGTGTCACAGTCAATATCCATTACAAATAAAGCTTAATAACAATGTTCACTGTTCTGTCCAAGCTTTAAGAACCAAACTGGTTAATCTTTCTTTAGTTGTTGAGGAGAAATGCTTCTTGCCAAATGACTCAAGTGCGTCGTCGAAATGTTCTAGCACAGCTTCGTAGCGAGATTGACAGCAGCCGTCTTGGTGTGCAGAACCATAACGTGCAAACATCGGATCGTCTGTGTTGCAACCAGCACAGTTTTGAGCCATCAACTGTTTCAGTTTAGAGATAATTTCCTCAATGCCCATCCGGAGAAGCCATTCTTCGACACTGGTCCACTCTTCCTCGTTCCTCTTGTTCTCCAATGCAGAACTGCTGCTCGACATCCTACTCTTGTTCTTTAAGCTGACTGATTTCGTTTCTGCTTCTTTCTCAACTTTTCATATTTCGTGTGACTCACCACATCGAAAAAATTGGTGGGCCAGCCGCGCCAGGTCACCTTGTAGGTACGATTACTTCTCTTTACAGCTTTTGCTATGCGTCGATGATCGGAGGCATTGGACTCAGCCAGCTGTAACTCATTTTCATAGTACATGGCTGCCAATTGCTGCCCCAGCATGTCCGTAAGATAGTACATAGGGGGCTCTGTATTAAGGCGTCCAGTTACTTCAAAAAATTCTTCCGACCAATTCTGAGTCGCTTCCTTTTGAAAGGCTGCTTTTCTTTGGCAAACGCGTACCAAATCACCAAGCTGAAATCTAAAGTGTTCTGCTCGCTTGCAAAGGTGTTTGGCGTAGAGCTTCTTGTGCAGTATCGAATCATGCTGCGGACCAATAGAAGCAGGTGGGAGTCCAGTGGCTGAGTGTGTTGTATGATTGTAGGAGTTGACAATGTCCTGTAAGGAGTTTATGTAGCGCAGACTATTTCTTTCAGTGAGCATCCGAAACAGTTTTCCCCGCAATGTTCTGATGAATCGTTCAGCATAATTTGCCTTCATAGGAGGATTGGCCCACTGGTGTCTGATGTTCATCTTTTCCAAATACCGATCAAACGGTCCACAAAACTCTTTCCCTCTGTCTGTCCTGACTGACGATGGTATTCGGGGGCTTGCCGTTTGTAGCATTTTCTGAAATGCTGTTAACACAGCAGTTGCAGTCTTTCTTACAATAGGCTGAACAAATGCCATCCGGCTAAAGACATCGATGGCCACTAGCAAATATCGATAACCATAGTTGTGTCTGCTGAGCTTTAAAGCAAACATCACGTCTAAGTCCCAAAGAGCATCGGTGCCGTTTACGATAACAGCTCTTCGCTGAAATTTTCGATTTTTTTGCTTATGAAGCTGGTAGGTGTTTTGCTCGTTCAACCAACTTCTAACTGCCTTGCGGGAAATCTTTAAACCTTTTCGTCGAGCCTCAGTGTAGAGTTTTGAAGAAGAGTAAGAACCAGGTTGATCTGCACTATAGTATATATTAGACAATGCCTGATGCATCCTTTTAATGAAACAATAGCAACGAAACTACAACAATACAATAATAAAGGTATTTAAGCTTTCTCTTTCAATTCCTCCCTAGTCTTGGCCAACAGTTCACCCAACATGTTTCTTCCTGGATACTTAGTAGGATCCAGACAAGCCGGCTCACTGCTGATCAAACCATTACCCCAGAAATAGTCATAAGGAGTTGCAAAGACAATTCTGGCATCTGAAACAATAATTGCACATAAATATTGGACTAGAACTGATGCATACAAACTCATTTGAAATTGCATAAATAGCTTTATCAGCAGGACATTTGGTACTGCGCTTACTTCCAGTGGACAGCAGAATGTGGGCAATGTTCTTATTCTGTCCGAACTTTTCTCGGAGCGCAGTCTCCATCAGCTGAACTGACTTCGGTTCCCATTCTGGCTTGTCCTGTAGACCAGCCATAATAGAACGATATTTGCTCGGGGCATACTCTTTCATAACTTCATCGTGCAAATCTCTGCGTCCAGCAAAGAGTGCCCGCTGAGACTCCATAAACTGTTCAATGGTTCTGTAAGTTTTACCGTTCACTTAGAAAGGGCATATACGAAAATTATTGAGGACACTCCATTCACTATAGAAAATTCTTAGGTCTTCCCCTGAAGTACTCTTTGCAGTTGTTTCATAGGCTAAGTTCATCGTACAAATAGAGTGAAATTGTAGCAAGTGAAGTTTAAGAATTCTACATTTTGATACATTCTGTTTGTTTATAGTTTTAGCAATCACATGACTACACAAACCAATCAAAATGCTAGCTCTAATCCTATAGACATAACATACCTTTGCACCGTGCTAAGTCTCGTTCATCAGACCCAGACCGCAGTTAGGATTCGCACCCATCCAAGGATGCTGTACAATGTTTCTGGCAGTCCAGCGTAGATTGGGATCTCTGCGCATACAAGCTGCAATCAATAGTTTCAACTCCAGAGATAAAGGTAGGAAAATCGGAAAATGGACTCGTCTATGTATTATGGCCCATCGCAAACTCTGAGTCGGCGTAGAGTAGAACGGGCGGCGCCCAGTCGACATCAAAAACAAGGCAACGCCTAGGCTCCAGACATCCGAACGCTTAGCGCTGAACATTGGATACTTGATAGGTTGCAAAATCTCGGGAGCTGCATAGTTGAGATGACGAAATCGGCAGTCGATTTCGTCGTCATCTTCCTCCAGTACTCGAAGCTCGTCAAATCCGCTCAGTTTGATCATACGCTTGTTGATGTCAACAAATTCCCAGTTGAGTAGTGTAATGTTTAGGAGAGATAGTGAAACTTCGTGAGCATATGCAACTGCAGATGCCATTTGTTTAAACAGGCAACGGCAATAGTTCTCAGAGAATATACCGCGTTGATTAAGCTGTTCAGCAATCGTTCCAAAGCTTACATTACACACCAGCAGGAATTTGCCTCGAACAGGAGGTCCACAGAACTGTACAAGCCTTGTTTCAGGAGGAAGCAGTATCCGTTTAGCCTCCGCAAGCTGCCGTTGTACAAATGTCTCTTCTTTATTCAACTGCTCACTGACATCCCAAAACCACTCCCAGTCAACTGAGTCCAATAATCTTCCCACCTTCAGTTTGTTCGTGCTGACTTCTCGAATGAACACATTAGTACCAGTTACTGGAACTTCTGCGTTCTCCAGCGCGTAGCATCCGCTGGTGTCCATAACTGTTTTCTTAAATCTCGAGAAGACCGAACCCATAGTTAATGTTGTTGTTTTTGTTTTCAGAAGATGGCCGAAAACTTCCGCCTACACACTGTGGCTCAGCCGCTTCAAGGCTATTTGCGGCGCTATCAACTACAACCGCGCATCCAATACGCAGATATGGTAAGATTCTTTGGATCAGTGAAGCTGTTGGTAAAGTTTCTGCTCAGACGTAATCAGGTGGAATTGGGCGCGTTCAAATTCCAGCTAAGAATACAAGTGACATTTGTGAAGGAAACTGATCACTCCATCAAGTTAGAGGCCTATTTCAACAGTCGCCAACAACGAGTTTTACAGGCCACCATACTGAATGAGACTGTTAGTACAGCTACAACCATGATTGATCAGAAAGTAGACGAATTCCAGCGCAGAGGTTCGGGGTGGGTCATTGAAAGCATCGATCACCTGGACGTTCATATCGCTCGTTATTCTCCCTTGCAAGCATCATCATTTATTCCCCTTCCACAGAAACTTGCGGTCAAGAAGGCAATCATCAATCCCTGCAATGATGACGATAAGTGCTTTGTTTGGAGCATACTGGCATTTTTATATCCTGCAAAGCATAATCCTCACCGAATCTCCAACTATTCTAATCACTTGGCAGCACTGAACCTTACTGGACTAACCTTTCCTCTTTCCCTGGACCAAGTTCCTAAATTTGAAGCCCAAAATCAAATAGCTGTCAATGTATATGGTTATGACAATGGCATAGCTCCTCTGTACATGTCTAATCTCAGAGATGAAGTGAGTCAGGTGAATTTGCTGTTACTGACTGAGGGCAGGTCAATCTCATTACTGTCTAATCAACGACCTCAACCGCCTTCCGTACACCCATACCAAGCATAAGGGCAGGAAGTACTTCTGCTTTCGATGTCTGAAATCTTGGTCGTCAGAATCAAACTTGGAAAGCATATGAAACGGTGCCCTGAAACTGCCACGACAATGACTGAAATGCCTGCCGAAGTAGACGGCAAGAAACCAGTTCTTAGCTTTACTCAGTGGCGTGCATGTCACCGGCAGCCCTATGTGATATATGCCGATTTCGAGTGCCTGGTGATTCCTTTGGAACAGACGATTGACTCACCACCAGACGATTCCTATACGAAACACTATGCGACACATGTTCCTTGTAGTTTGGACTGATAGCCAGCTTTAAGTGATGTATCAACTTCAAATCTCAGTTGGCAACGATTTTAATCCATATAGGGGAAGACTGCATTGAACGCTTCCTAGAAGAACTGCTGGACAGGGCAGAAGCTCATCAAACTAGATTGGATTCAGCCAAAACAGAAGTGCAGAATGTCTGCTGTTGAACGGGAATCGTTTGAACTGGCGACGCTATGCCATATCTGTGGCAAAAGTTTTGAAAAATGTGGCAACTGTCAGTCTGAACCGGCTGAGCCTCAATACTGCTATATGTGCGAATCCATTGGAAAAGTTAAAGATCATTGCCATCTTTGTGGATGTTTCTGGGAAGCAGCCCACATGAAGTGTAACAATTATCGAAAGATGTGATAATTATCATGTATAATCTCAGACGTTACGACTCACACATCATTATGCAGAAAATAGGAATTCTAGCAAATCAGCGTGGGATAAGTCTTTCCTGTATCCCAAAAGGAATGGAAGACTACCTGACCTTTTCCATGCAGATCAATCACAAAACTGAAGAGATTGAGAGAAAATACAGTGTGAAGTTTGTCGATTCTTTTCAGTATCTTGCAAGATCGTTGTCGAACCTAGTAGAAGCGCTAGCTCAAACTGGACATCAGAGCTTTGAGGCATTGGCTACGGAATTTCCAGAAGAACCTAAATTTTTAGCGCTGTTGCCAAAAGGCATCTATCCATACGAATACATGTATGACTGGGGAAAGTTTAACGACTCCTCTCTTCCTGGCCTCAGTGAATTTTACAGCTCTCTTACTGGGGAAACTATAAGTGACCAAGACTATCAGCATGCTCAAAATGTTTGGCAGTTGTTTGGAGTCAGATCCATGGGAGAATATCACGACTTGTACCTGAAGTCAGATGTTCTGTTACTGTGTGACGTTTTTGAAAATTTCCGAAACTTCGCCCTGGCTCATTTCGGCATTGATCCTGCGCACTATATCACTCTGCCTTCATTTGCCTGGTCGGCCTGTTTAAAGCTCACTGGTGTAAAGCTAGACTTGCTGACTGATGCCGAGATGTACTGCTTCTTTGAAACTGGAATTCGGGGTGGATTGAGTTGCATTATGAATCGACATGCAAAAGCGAACAATGACTGCTCGCTGTCGTATGATTTCAGCAAAGACCGCAGCTGGATTATCTACTTGGACGCTAACAATGTTTACGGATGGACAATGACCCAGCATCTGCCAGTAGGAGACTTTAGATGGCTCAGTAGCTCGGAAATTGGCAACTTTGACGCCTCCTCTACTGACCCTACTGATTCCACAGGATATGTGCTTGAGGTGGACTTGGAATATCCTGTAGCACTACATGATGAACATAACGACTACCCACTAGCTCCAGAGCGATTGCTAATCAACTATGAGATGCTTTCAGACTACAGCAAAGAAATCATTCGCCTGCAAGATTTGACATTTTCACCAACCGAAAAGTTGGTCCCTAACCTAAGAAATAAGTCCAAATACATTGTGCACTTGAGAAATCTTCAACTTTACATAAAGCTGGGTCTGAAGTTGACGACAGTCCATCGAGTGCTCGCTTTCAGACAATCGCCTTGGATGAAGCCGTATATTGAATTTAATGCTAATATGAGAAAGAATGCCAAAAGCAGTTTCAAAAAGGATTTGTTTAAGCTGCTTAATAATGCAGTGTTTGGCAAGAGCATGGAGAACGTTCGCGCCTATGTAGAGATTGAATTGTTTACTACACCCGAAGATTCCGAAAGCTGATTGCCAGCGCTCGATATGAGGAGAGCGTAGATTTTGGAAATGACTTGGTTGCAGTTAAGATGCGTCGGAGTAAGACTGTTCCCAACAAACCGATTTATGTTGGTTTTACAGTCCTAGACCTGTCAAAACTTCTGATGTATGAATTTAACTATCTTCGATTTCGACAGGTTTATGGATGTAAAGCAAGCCTGCTATTTACTGACACGGACTCTCTGTGTTACCTGGTTGAAACCGACAACATATACGAAGACCTGTCTCAGCACGCAGATTGGTATGACACAAGTGACTATCCTAATGATCATCCACTGTTCAGCCAGCATAACAAAAAGGTGATGGGAAAAACGAAAGACGAGACTTCAGGAAGGCCAATCCAAGAATTCGTTGGTTTACGATCAAAGATGTATGCGATGAAATATGACAAAAAAGCGAGCGAAGGCAGTTGTGAAGAAATCAATTAATTTTGAGGACTACCGTGAAGTACTTGAGTCACAATCATTTCTTTATCACCAGATGAATTCAATCAGAAGTGAGCGACACCCCCTCTATTCAATTCAAGTCAACAAAAGATCTTTGACTGCGTTTGACGATAAAAGGTTTATTTGTGACGATGGTTTCTAGCCTTGCCTATGGGCATTATAGAATAAATTAGTAGTGTTGGAGAAGTAACAACTTTTCATATTTTTAGGATGTAGGATATATGCCACTGATGAATCAAGGTGTACGATCGGTTTATCAGCATAGTATTGTTTTAAGAAACCTCATACAATAGCTAATGCTACAACATCCATTCTGTCAACTAACAACCTCAATCATAATTCGAGAACTTTCAAAGACAAAGTTAAATACAACATGTAAACTTGTAGCTTAGTAACCTACAAGACTATCATACAACAGTTAATATTGCAGCACATATTAATGTTCACACTGCTCACTAGTGGCCAAGCATCTCTCTGCTGCTGGCCACTGTTCCAGAACCCCCCCCCAACAAATTATTCTTGATAACCGGTTTACCTGCTGTCTAACTAGCTGGGTAACCAAATGTCTACCAATCCTATTCGGTTCATTCAGTCTGCTCTTTCACTGTTGCCACAATCAGTTTGCAGGAAAATTGTCTGCCAGTTTTTTCCCTTAGTGCCACATCCCAGTTGCTTTCGCGATGAGTGGTAGTGCCATACCACATTTTGCACTGGGTCCACGGTATGGCACTGAATAATTGCATATCGCAATTACCCGAGGCATAGGCAAGGCTACTGCCGGAGCAGAAGTGGTCACGCTACACTCACTGGATCCTGACCACCCGTCAGCTCCATTCAAAGGGGTTTCCTCCCTTGACCGGCCAACTCCTTGAAAATCTCCTCTGCCAGCCAGTTACATCTAGCAATATCTACTGTTCATTCAAAGTTTAATATCAAAGGAAGAGCCGATGGCGTCCGCATTTTTCTAAGTTTTTCTAATCAGCTTTATTGTTACTTCATGTAGTTATTCATAGTATCCCTGGCCATTTTCCATAGACCTTTTAATTTGTGGATCGCCACACCTTGACGTCCGTTTGATTGCGCACCTTTAACCATGTATTGCATAAGAACCGATCATTTGCATAGTTAGTAAGCCTAAAAATATAAAATTTTCTGCAACAGCTCCGAGTTGTCCCTTAATGTCCAATTTGTTACCAATCGAATACTTTGCCATTGCATGCTTCAAACTACAGTTTCAACCAATCCTTCGAATTCGCTTATGTCTGCAACCTTTAGTTACTGTACGATCTTCAGTTGATTTTCGAAGTTCCCTATTTTGCATGAAGGCTTTCTCACGATTGCACGTAGAGTAGCAACGTCAAGATCACTATAGAAGTTTTCCACCGAATTTTTTAATTTTGCCTGTTGTTTCACCAACTGAGATTGAAACTGAAACACAGTTTCAATTTTCACAAAACTGACTACACAATGCCTTCTTTGTGTTCTGGCTGGCTATTATATGAAACTTCTCCGGTACTGTAGTTATAACTCAAACCTTTGCAATAAGAATTGGTAGTAGGCTATGCGTTATTTAATTAATAGAGGCCATAGCCTCTTCAAACTTTACCCAATCACTTAGTTCACATCCTTGAAGCAATTGCAAATCATGAATATGGTGGACACATTTCTGACAAAGGCTGAAATAATTAACATCCTCTATCATCCAATCAGTTAAGTAAGACTTGTAGAAATTGCGTTTATTTATTCCAGATAGGATGTGAAGTTACTTTTAAAGTGTTAAATGTACCTGTTCGCAAGTCCTTAAAAATTAGGAATTTGCTACTATCCAGTTTTTTGTTTTTTTTGGAAGAAGAAAAACCTTTCACGGAATAATAATAATAATAATAATAATAATAATAATAATAGTAATAATAATAATAATAATAATAATAATAATAATAATAATAATTGATATATACAATTACCCGAGGCTTCATCAAGACTATTGCTGGAGCAGAAGTGAGCACCGTACTTATTTTGTATTCATGTCCACAAGTGTTGTGCATTGGCCGGCCAAGCCATTGGCCGTTGGCCGAGAAAATCTCGGCCAGTTGGTTTGGCCGGCCATTGGCTGGCTGTTGGCCGTTGGCTGGCCAATGGCCGAGTGCTGGCCAAGCTCAAATTTACTGATCTTGTGAGTTAACTGAGTTGAAAAATTTAATTTTGCTGCATAATATCGTAAACATGTTGCTGTATAAACGTTACATTAGATACAGTACCACAGATTTTCACTATGATGTTGAAAATTTTGATCGTTATTAGCGTTATTTTACAATTAAATTTGCTAATTGCATGCAAATTTTAAGTGTGCTAACAACGTGGCGGTGAACGTCTCACCACTTTATTCTCTTCCAGCAAAATTAAAACAGAGTTAGAGCTTGTTGGAGCTAAATGTTTGGAAAAACTATTTTACAAATACTGTAAATTGTAAATTGTACGATTGAAATGAAGTTTAATTAAGTTGACGCCTAATTAAGCACGGTAGACGAATAAAAATAGTAAATTCCAGCTCACCAACGTTGACAAATAGCTAAAGAACGGCCAATAGCTTACGGCCAAGAAACAGCCAACGGCCAACGAGCGGCCAACGTCCAACCAGTTGGCCGTTGGCCATTGGCCGTTGGCCGGCCCACGGCCCATGGCCCGGCCACGGCCAACGGCCAACGGCCAGCCAATTGGCAACTTCAAACTCCGGCCAAGCCAAGCCAAGCCAACCATGGAAATTTTCGGCCAATCCCAACACTAATGTCCACCGGTTGGTACCACCCCGAAGAGTCTCACCCTGCAGGGCGGTAACTCCTTGCAAATTTCGGATAAGGCAACAGTAGTTATGTTGGGATGGAGGCAAGGAGGTTCTGGTACTGCTGTACCAGCTTCATTTAAACAAAATTGAAACTGAAGCAACCAGTCAAGTTTGAAACTTCCGTGCATTAAACTGCGAAACGGGGAGAGCCCCAAGCCATCATCACCGTCACAGCTCACCCAATATTAATGCATTTTGCTATTAGGGCGATGGAGGTTGCAAGAGCTAAAGATTAAGGTTAATTTAGCTGTGGCTACTCTCTCCTGTTGATGCCAACATCTGAGCCGCTTTTATCTTGACCAATTTTGAGTTTAGATTTAAGTGCTTCCGTTGATACAGTCCACCATTGCCTCAAGGTAACATTCCTCAGATACTGAGATTGAACTGGAATCTCCTTCTGGGGTAGATTTCGGGCAAATGTTCAACTTTTGATTTTTAACATTTCAGAAACCTTATGTGAACTCAGTGAACCTGAGCTTAAGATTAACCTTAACCATAAGATGTAGTGCCTCCAGATGTTTATAGTCATGGACTTAGAGGTCCACTGATTATTAACGGAATTAATAGTAGAATGTCATTGTTAACTTATTAGCTTTTTGTATTGTTTATAAAAATACGTACCCTAAGCTTGATTTCCTTGCAAGATGGTTAGTGACAACGAATTCGTGTGATTGTAGTTTTTTTACATTGTATACCTCGCAAAATGGCTCCGTTGCTGTTCCGGAAAAATAGGCATGTTATCCGGGAAATGGTACGAACGGTAAGTTAGTTAATACTCAACGTATGACACGTAGTAGAGAACGAGTTGGTTCTACTTTTTCTGATGTTTTGTGAAAGAAAATGTAACCTTGTGTACTACTGGGAGAGCAGCTTTTTGACTAAATGAAGTAGACTCCGGTTTTCTATCGACCAGAAAAACTGTTGCGCTATTTGGTGCACGTTACTTTATACACTCATTAGTCTTGAATCCGCATTTAAAATATTAACAAATAATTTTATAGATACACGTGGTTCAGTTCACCCAAATGAGCCAGAGAAATCGGCATTTTAGGAACATCGGACGAATCCTAGCCGTGGCTACGGCAATTTTTGCTGCATTTACTGTGATTCAGTTGATCACCGCCTATATAACATTTTCTACGTCTGTTCAAATACAGGTAATTTTAATGCAGGTCAAACGGGTAATACAGGTTAGGCTTTAGTAAGTAAGTTAGAGTTTTTACTATGTTTTCCCGTGACCACTAGAACATGCCACATCGACAAGCTGCATTGCTTTTGAAAGGTCAACTCAATGTCAGGCGCTAATTTGGGGGATCCTTTGTAAATTCACTCAATAAGTCATCTTGTTAGTTATAATCAAGCAGATCTACATTTATTATTATTTTTAATTATATAATACAGCTTTGAGAACATTTGATGTAATTTGAATTAAGAGATGTCATTTTTGGTCGATTTTTGCCATCTCCGACTTCGTTCAATTTCACATTGTTGGCTACATTGTGTATTCGAACGAGTTATATTACGAGGTATATAATGTAGATAGGATGATTACGGATGATGTGTCATTCTAGCAGGTCTGTATGTGCTAAACATACGAAACGGAAAGTTTGGTAATTTCCACGCGCCAAAAAATTCGAATGGCTAACCGTATCAGTCCAACGATCTGTAGGAAATGAGCAGAAATTTTATCTAAGCTTTCAAAATCCATGATTTTTACAAATTTATGATCAGCCAATTTTTACTGTTTTGCACCGCTGAAGCTGGTGTCAACAATTTTGAATACATATTTTGAAACCTGGTAGGCCTAATGAAAATTCGACTTCCTACAGATCTTAGCTTTATGACAACTTGTTTTGAACGATACCAACGGTTGGCCGTGTCCGGTTTCGAGACTTCTTTCTGTGGCGCAGAGATCAGACATTTTTTAGCAAAATCTTGAAAATTCCCGTTTTTAAAAATAACATAGAACCAAGGCAATAAAGACCCAAAATTTGTTAAATTTTCCGCGCTTACCTTTAGAAGTTAGAGTATAACTGATGCAGTTAATACGCCTATTTGATGTCGTGTTGTCAATACACCGCTGTGATTGATTAAGTGGATCTTACAACATACCTGAAAAATAGCTGATTTTTAAATTTGTCTGTGAAATGTCAAATTTTATTTTATATGCGTTAATTTTAAATTAGCGGATGATAAATGTTTGATGTGGTCAAGTCCTTCCAGTGACCTTGCTATTCTTGAAAATTGTAAACTAAACTAAAATTAAATAGACATTCCCTACCAAAAACACCCAGGTCTTTCCATTAGGTCTGAAACGCACACCGGAATGAAGTTTCATGGTCAAATATATTATGGACCCATTTTCAAATTAATTAACTTATTAACTTGTTACTCGTTAAGTGCTGAATGAAACTAAATGAAAATTCGAATTTGTTGTGCAAGACATTGTGCGACAAGATTTTGAAGTAGCAAAAACCGTGACCGAAAAGTTTCGTTGACCCTTTTCGCGTGTTTGCCTTAACCACAACGGAGGTCGGGAACACATTAAGGGGGGTCAAAATCTATAACACATGTCTAGTTTATCTTTGAAGGCCTCTACAGAACGATAGAAGCAATATTACGTGAAATGCGCTGCCTTGTTTCGCGGACCCGTTGAGAGTGCAAAATATATAAAAAAGCAAAATCGGAGATGGTTGAAAAATCTGCCAAAAATCGACCCCTCTGCCTAAGTAGCTCCGATGTCAGCGAAGGTTAGTGCACGTTCTGTATTAGTGAAACTAAGAAAACTAATTGTGATTGAGGCGCTAACTTATCAAAAAACCAGGCTAATTTTCATTGTTTAAAGAAGTGTAGAGTTTTTCTGTAAATGGATTTCATAATTTAATGTGTCCCCTAACACGGAAGCTGTCCCCAAAGCTGTCGCTAAAGATCCAATGGACGTTCAGTTTTGCTTTCAGTTTCACCAACATTCACCTTTCCCAGTTGTGACGTTGTGCAACTTCAATCCACACACCAAATCAACTTTCATGTGGTTCGATATTGCCATGACAACAGTAAGCATATAAACAGCAATGTACCTATCTATTAGGCAAAGTCAGGGGTAGTCGGGCACCCAAGTAGTGTCGCAATTACCCGACATAGTGCTTGGGGGGGCGGGAGTACCGGGTACCCGGGACAAATTTTTTTACCCGTGGACATGCCTACTGTTTACTGATTTGGGGTACACTGTAGCGCTTCTACCAGGGCTGGTGGACCAAGAAGAAAACGGGGACATGCCCGAACGGGAGGCATCTCTGTTTGCTCTGCCATCTTGGTTCCCACGCAATGACATGCAAAACATAGGTCTTTGCATGAAAGCGTGTAAACAATGCTTTGAGATGGCAGAGCATGATTTACACTACAGTCCGATTTCAAAACAGCTATGACTCACAAAGCAAATAAAATCAGAAAGATCGCTAATTCATTAAAAGGAAACAGGTTTATTCTTCACTGACAGGCTAAAGATGTGTTTCAACCTTTTGCAGACAACAGTTGAGCATTTTGAAGAACAAGATTTATGTGAAGTTAAATTTAAGTTCAGATGGAATGGTTTTAATCTCAGTCAATAAGTAAAAACATGCGAACATTGCAAATTTATGAAAGTTGTATTTCTTTTACAGTTTATTGAAGGCTTGGTAAGGATTTGCTTACATAATTGCATTTTGCTTAATTCTCCAGTAACTTCAACTTTAAAATAGTTTCCGCTGCGCAGCAGGCCTACAATTTATGGAAATGTGCTTTTGACAACATTTAATCTTTTGCAGACAATATTGCTTGTTTACAGTAGAAATTAAGCGGATTGTTTTGTGACAAAAGGGAATCCTGTACTAAATTAGTTTGGAGCTGTGTCGTAATTGTTTGTACTTGTTGTATTTGTATTGATCATGTATATTAACGAATCCGTTCACCATTAATTGAGGTTGAGATTAGTAATTTTTTAACCCCTTCAATGTTGCAGCATCAAGTATATAGGGTTTATTCACAGGCCCCCTCCAATGAGTTGTGTGAGTGTGTAATGTGCAGCCTGAGTGTCTATGCATGGACGTGTGTGAGGTTCTCCGTTTCTCCCGTCGCAGAAGCAATCTTAATTCTCACTCACTAAGAAGTAACGCATATAGGCTAGACAGAGGGGAACCCCTCTGAAATTAAGGCACAGGTCACCCCTAAAGAAGGAAAGAAATAGAGAAGTTAGCAATTAATGTTAACATACATGATATACTAGGACTCTAGCTAAACTTTTAACTTGGTAGAAGTTCTGTATAGTTTAGGTATTGCTTATTTCATCTTGGGCTTCCAGGCCCCCTGTCCGTTATTACAATTTTCTCTTCTTCCTTTCCTTGTTTCTTCGTCCGCCTGTCGGTCTACCTTTGGATTCTCACTCTGCTTGGCAAACAACTTCACGTCTTTAGAAATCAGCTTCAGGACAAAGGTCCTTGAGAACAAAAACGCCATAAAAGTTTAGGGCTTATTCAAAAGAAGGAGGCTGGGTCTTCCTCTTCAAACCAACCAATGACGAAACGCGAGCATGAAAGCAACCAATCATCGGAGGATGATTGCAAAAGACACGAGGCAAAAGTTAACGTGAGACCAAAATTCGCAGTTTCCAGCCAGTCTGTGATTCTGGGATTCTAGCGGATGGCCGCTCTCGTTTCAAGTCTCTGGGGGGAGAATCACAGACATTCCCTGAGTTGTTCTGTTGGGAGAGGTTCTGCCTCTCCCCTTGTAGGATACCTCCCTCTAAAACTTTTGTCCACTTGTTGGCTCCCTAGGTTGGGATTGGGGTGCTCCCGGGGGGAAATGGCTTGCTCGAAAAGAGTTTGGGTTGGCTTTAGAAGCTCTATTTCGAATCTCCCCTCTAGGCTGAGTTCCCCCCTTCCCTCTAGGATTTTATATAACATTTGTAAGTGCGAGTCAAAAAGTTACCTAATTGGACTTCGAGTCCCTCTTTCGAAAGATCTTGTTAAATCGGGCTCTCGCCGCCCTAGATTACTTGATGATGACTTCCTTGTTGCTTTCATGTATTATGCGCTAATATCGGCACATATTAGCTGGATTTCCCTAGATTTCCTGGGAAGGAAATCTAGGATACGTCATTGGTGGGGGATTTCTGACGGAAATCCCCTCTACAAAAAATCTCTTTCAAAATCACTCAAAAGCCCGTTTTCGCCAGTTTTCTGACTCTTTCTCTAGTGCTTTCCAAGTTGATTCTCGTGTTTTGAACTCAGACCATTATTTTCAAAACTTTTGTCCAAAACTCCTAGCAATTGTTAGGTTTTTCTAAAAGATACGCGCAATTTTCCCATTCTCGAAATCCAGTTAATACTGCTAAATCCGGGTTAAAACCAACAAGGGTTTTAACCCATTTGATTCAGTCCTAGCGCGGGTTTCTTCTGAACCCGATCAGCCTTGCTCTGTCTTCTCGCTGCTCCGTTTCTGCCTTCTGTTCTGCCTTGGGATCCCGTGGATCCGTCTGTCTGTCAGTGGTCTCCTGGACATCAGCCTGCTCTCCCCGTCTCCTGATCGTTGGTCTTTGTCTGATCTGCCAGTGTGAGTGAAGCCAGTTTGGATCACCCCTGGACCCTCTCTTCGTCTCTGCCTTCGATCAGCCTCTCCGGTTCCTTTCCTGCTGCTCTGTTGCCAGGAAATCCTTTCTCTCTTCCTGCTGCCAGGAAATCAGTCTCAAAACGTCAGTTTGCTGAGATTCAGCTTGAAGCTAGAACTTTTCTGAGAGCCGCATCCTTGGCTTAGGGACGCACAGCTTGACTTAGGATCAGGGTTTTTTTTGCGTCCAGATGTGCGTCTGGACGCAAAGTTTCTTATCTGGACGCAATGAAATTTTAGCGGGACGCAAGCTAGACGCAACATTATTTCGGGAGAAGAGTAAAAACTTTAAATGTTTCCAGTACCAATTTTCACGTTTTTTCCAAAAATTTCTTCGGGTCCTGGGGGCCCCGCCCCCAGACCCCCGGTGTTTCCCACTTGTGTCATGGAATGCCAAGGTTCAAGGTCATGCCTCATTGTTATATACTCAATGTTATTTGTTAAGTTGTTGTCCACCTGCATCCATATATATCAGATCTTTTTCAACGTTTTTCGCTAAAAATACACAAATGGCAATTTGAAATAATGCAAGATTACCATTTTTCTAAAATTTTCAAATACAAAAGGCCTATGTACGAACAATTCACTATCAATTTATCGTAACTAACGTTAATAATATTTACAAATGCTTCACTGTTTTGCCGCTGCACGGAGCATACACGCTTCTCTATTGACTTTATACTGACTTTATTCAATATTCAAGAATTCACAGATGCAATTAACACAAAAAATGCATTAGGAGCTTTTTAGTTAGAATAGATATAACAGTTGCCAAATTAATCTTTTTAAACATTTCCACAACGGATTTAAATTTTTAATTCCGTAATTTCAAAAAATCTCCAACTTCTGGGGGGCTCCGCCCCCCAGACCCCCTGGTGCTCATTTGCAATAATCCTGCTATCAAGGATCACCAGTTCTCAACGTTTTCGAAACCGAATGTATGTTTTAATATTTGCTACCTTTCTTCTCAATAATATTCCTAAATATTTCATAAATTTTTAATACTTTAATTAGTTAAACTAACATTGAAATATCGGAATAATGTGTGTCAATAATATATATCGAAAATTACTACGTTCTGCAACAGACGCCAAATAAAATATTTTTAAACATTTCCATTACGGATTATTCTGTAATTTCAAAAAATTCTTCAACTTCTGGGGCTCCGCCCCCCAGACCCCCCGCTGTGTGTGTTGGATGCATCTATGGTATAGGTAGGTAATTCTGTAATCGTGCATTACAGTTAAGCAGCATCAGCTGCTTTCTAAATAGGTCAAACAGCTTTGCACTAAAGAAATTATCGTAATTTTCATAAATAAAACAATTTTTGCACTAAAAAACACGCTAAAACAAGAATTCTGCCTGGACGCAAAATTTCTTAACGGGACGCAACTTAAATTTAGCGGGACGCAAGGTTGACGCAAATCCGAAAACCAAAAAAAACCCCTGCTTAGGATGGTCATACTGGGCTTTGGAGTGTGGGTTGGATGTTAAGCTTGTCCTGTTGAAGAAACCGAAGACCGTTTGCGAAATCATTAACTTTCAACTGTTCACCCTTAAAAAATGTCTGCTATCCTTTTGTCTAAAATTGCCTGTTCTGTGATCTGCTCTATTCTTGTTTGCTCTGCCCAGTCTGCTCAAATTCTCTCTCTCTCAAGTTCAAACAAATTTAAAAGTTTATAGGACGTCCTCTTAGCAGAGGATAGAATAGTTATTGGTTTTCTGCTGGTGCGTATTGCTGGCAACTATTCGCGACCGGGAGCGGGTGGACTTGTGCACACTTTTCAGGTACATATAGGGAGCATATAGGGAACTTCCCCCTTCCTCGACCCCGGAAATCAAATCATTGTGTGACTGCGAATCAATTCGCAGTCTGACAGTAACGAGTACTGTTTAGGTGAGTGTGCTTGTGTGCGTGGGTGTGGCAACCAGTAGGCTAAGATACTAATCTAACCAAAATTTTACTAGGTTTCAGCTCTAGTTCTTCTTCTGCTAAGATTTCGGAGTAGGGACCTGTGACTGATCATAGCTTTGGGTTTAGTTGTTCGGCGGTGAACGGATTCCTTTTGTATCAGTTTTTTGCAACAGATTTGTTGTGTACTTGATCTTGTGTGTTTGTACTGTTTGATATTGAGGTAACTTGACGTAGTAAATAGTTAATTAGGATCAGAGCTGAAGTCGTTGTAGTTGATACTAGGTTGGATAGGAAACCGCTGAGTCGACGATATCTGGAAAATAGATCAGTCTGGAGCCCATTGAGTTTGTCTACGGAGACGCTGACGACGAAGGAAATCTTAGCGATATTAGTGAGCCTGAGAACCAACTGAATCTGCCGTTTCATCAGTGTCCTGAGTGCCACAACCAGTACAGCTTCAGCATTCTCTTTCTAGTTCACGAGGGTAGTTCTCTAGTTGAGCCTGAGCACTCAGAGGTAACATTCTATTGCAACTGCTCTCAGCCGTGGGATCGCGCTGAGATTGAAGCCTGGACTGTTGATAGTGAACCTGAAGGAAGCCCGCATACGGAGCCTTGGTCTTGCGTGTTCGAGTGTGACGGTTGTTCCGACTTTAAGGTTCTCTTCTGCTGTGCAGTAACCCCTAGTACCGATCCGTGGGTGGCAGTTAAACATCGCAACTGTCATCTTGATAAGTACTGGCCTTGAGGCACTAGTGAACTCACGTACCCAACAGGCGGACCGTCTGGATTAGGTTAGACCCACACTAGGCTAGCTTGATCCTTAGACCTAAGAGTAGACCTCCATATCTTCTCGCTGTCTGCCTCTGTGTAGCAAGGAATTTTGACCCCTGGATTTCAGCCGCTTTCATTACATATTGCCACTTAGAACAAATTAAGAACAAATTAAACTTAACTGACAATCGTTGGAAAGCTAATCTTTTTTTTTCCGTACGCCCCACTCCAGTTGGATGTGCACCGGTTAGGAGTAGTGTCAGCCACGATAATTTTAAATTTTGGCTATAGGGGAAGGGTGGTTGGCTGACACCGAATAATTGTCTTGACAATTACCCGAGGCGAGTACCAAGGCTGGAGATTTGTCCATCACCGTCTGTGTGATGAACGCACCTCGGCAGCTCCACCCGAAGGCGGCCGCCCCTTAACTCTCGGACAATTAATTGCACCAAATTGTTGGAAAAATTTTGAATTTTTGTACATGTAGAGATTGCTAACTCGTGACTGCGTCCGCTCACCGAAAGTAGGGCGACCTTACTCCAAAACCCAAGTTATCCCAGGTTGTCCTAACTTTTTCAAATTGGGTAAAAAGCTGTTTTTTGCAGCTGCTTTGTTTTTTTGAAAGCTGCTGTCCAATTTTCCAGTGTGGAAAGATCGTGATTGTGGTCAGTTGCCGGGAGTCAGAATCTTTTGATAGACGCATAAGACCATTTCCTTTTTGCATAAATATTTTTTTATAAAAAAATTTGGTCAAACAATTGTGGCTACGTTTGCTAAGTTTGCAACCAATACAAACTAGATAGGCATGTTTCAGTGGCACAAAACGACGCAGACGATGTGGCGCTTCAAATTGATGTGCGGCTCAATTTATAACTCTCGCTATTGATCAGGTCATAGCTTTCCAAAGTGAACTGAATGTAACGGAAGCGCGACCTTAACATGTTACAAAGATTGTTTTTCTAGGATACCGTTAGAAGAGATGGTTTAAGCAGTATTAACAATGTTTAACCGAAAGAGTTCACATTTTATCCCAACTGCCCTTTTGGGGGCAAACATTTTCGGACGAAAGCGTCAAATTTGGTTTAATCCTTTTGTCTTAAATGTGAACGAAAAGATGGTCCTTTGAGAACTCGGGGATGCGGAATCAAAAGTTTCAAAAAAGTTATGTAACAAAGCAATGATTCTGTGTTTGAAAACTGTGAATATGTACTAATGTCTTCCAAATGTTTAGGCTAACTAAGGTTCACGTCTTTCTCCATTCGACATCTTATGTCAAACGAATGGAAATTCCTGAAATCAACGTAAGTATCTATCAGTATTTGTTCTTCATATTATTAGAAAACTACTACAAAATAACTTATAAATATTCGTGCAAATCAGCTTATCACTGACACAAAGGCATAAGCGAATCAGATAGTCCTCTCTCGACGTTTTGAAAATTCGCCTCCTTGGAGGGTTTCAAAAATGCATAGTACGGTGTTGACTAGTAAGCTTAAATTATTATCAAGAAGCATAAAGATTCTTAAGTTTATATTATAATCATTTATTGTTATTATCTGTCTTTGCATAATGAATTCACCGCTACAGTTGATTCCAACCAGCTGTGTAGTTTTTTAGCCATTCGAAAGCAGTTTTATTGCAAATTGTAGCGTAAATTGGACGAAGGATATTTCTTTCTTAATTTTGCTTAGATAACTGATTTACTTTCTCATTTCGCTGGCATCATGGGAATTGCTACTGGAGCTTCAGTCATTTCTGTTGTGGAACTGCTTAGCGTTGCCTTTTACTATGCTAACCGTAGATTGTGTTGGTAGTACCGGAAGTGAACAAAATAATCCAAAATATGAAATATTGTTCCTTGAAAACATCATTGAATCCTTGCATGATTTCATTAACTTTCCGTTTTGCCGTTTGTCTGTTTGAGTTTGAGTTTGGTTCATTTGTTCAGTAGGAAAACTTTCAACGATGCTCTGCTATTACACTGCTATCCTTGAATTGAAAATTCAAAACGTTAAAGTTTTCCTCGATTTGACTTGCAATCAGCGACAATTAAGTAATGTGTAATGTTCTCTATTTAATTGAAAATAACTGCATTAGAAATAGTTGGAGAAACATAAAATTAATTGCGGCAAAACTTTGAAAATTTTAAAATTATACCAAAAAAGTTGGACTGTTTGCATTTTCCCCCAGCCTTAACCTTTGATTTTTTTGGAGGCATACTGGAGGTTGATGAATCCAAAAATTGAAATATTCTAAGATTTTAAAAATTTATTTTTAGTTTAGTAAAAAGGAACCCAAAAAATTTTTGGAAAAACTTTTGCTGAAAATGTGCATAAAGGGGCTCTCAGGAGCGATGAGGGGTATTGTCTTGTTTACCCCCTCACCACTTAAAATCCATAAATCTTCACCGAATGAGCTAAAATTTGGTATGGTTACGTTTTCGACTACGCTGAGTTCAAATACGGCAAATTCGGTGTTTTTTATTGCTGAAGGGTGACTAAGGGAAACTGAAAAATTTTATTGTCTTCGATTTTGCTGTACCAATGCTGATCCAATCTGTACCCGACAGCAAAAGGTGGTTTGGTATTTTTGGAAGTTCAAAATTAAGAATGAAAAAATAACAAGGTGGCACCAAAAGATGCAAATATTCCTTGGTGGACCTGTAATAATTTCTATAGGAAGTGCTCAAAGCCGACAACAAACGATATGATACAATTTTTCTTAAGCACAAAAACACAGCTGAACACTTGCATACGTATGGAACAAATTCATATTTAACAGACATGTATTCTGTAAAGTTAAGTAAAATAAGTGTTCTGTAAAGCTGTTCACCCTCGCTTCTGAATTGGATGCAACTTCAAAAGGTCTATCTTTATACTTCGGATAAATGAAATTTTTTTACAGTATCGCACACTAACTTTTTACACTTAAACTTCCTACACTATCGTACACTAACTTTCTCTTTTGTCAGTTCTCTTTAAGCTACAACAGATCTGGCAACTTTGAATATTAACCTTAGTGTTTGGGCAAAGCCGCGGCAACAGCTTAGTAGACCTCTAACAGGGTACTAGCAGTCTGACCTATGTTCGACGATCTCGATATCACAAAACTTACATATTTTACTGTCCCCTAGAATCCGATAAACAGGATAAGTGCGTTTTGCCAAATATTGCTGCTATGGATCAAGGTAGTGTGAAATATTCCTCGAGTTTCACATAGTTTCGTGAAAGTTCAAAGCAAACGATAAGGTAAATTTTAACTTAGCTAATCAACTGGTTTGATGGAGTCGGTTAGTTCGAAAAACGGGTATTAGTGCTGGTATTGTCAATCTGAGAGAAAGTTGTGGGTCGGTGCTAGGTTGGCAGCTGTGAAATCTCAATTTTCTGTTTTGTATTGGATTTCTGGTTCGAAGTCGAAATATTTTTGTTAGTTCTTTGCCAATTTTAGTGGGGATGTATATTCTGATTTTGTGTGCGTAAAGTCATCGTCTTCTTTAGTTTTATTTTAATATCTTTTACCAGATAGGCACGAAGGGAGACTTGTTAGACATACACTCCCTATCAGTTAATATGCAGTAAAGTTGACTCTCGTTTCTTTAATAGTATACAAAGTCATATTGGCGAACCATTTTTATAAACTGGCGACCGTTTCATGCGGTAAATGCCTAGCTATTTTCCTCCTAATACTCGTGCAGATCAAAACAGTTGAAAGAAAAAGTCTTTCTTTTTGCAAATTTGCCTGCGGCTCAGGCCCCAGAAGTTGGCGAAAATTTTTCGATGTCTCAGCCTACCACGCTTGCCTTGGGGGCGGGGGGCTTGCCCTCCACCTAGTACCAGTGCGGGGGTCGGGGGGACGCCACGTCCAACGTTGACTGGGGCTCGCTCCGTCCCTACCCAGCGGTCCCTAAAGTTCATAGATTACATTTTATGATATAACGTGTGCAGCCACTAAAGGCTAAGCAAACCGAGTAAACAAGTAAACAAGTAAACCGAGTACATTTTATTTTTCAAAAGCTTTTTCCTTCATATTCGCAACTCTCTAATTTCAAGGGAATGAAAAGCTAAAAGAGCCAAAAACGGTTGCGCTGCAGTCCCAGCTGTCGCTCTCCTGGGGATATTCGGCAAACCTCTTTCATAGAGATTGACGTAACCATTGATGTGGTTCAAGGTTTCTCTGCGTATGGCAGCTTTGGGATCATAGCTATCTACCATTTTATCCAGGAGAAGTGTGCACGGAATTTGGGGGCGTCTAAGGAATCAGCAGTGGTGAACTTAGTGAGAGGAGGATCGCAGTCATCGCAGGACATGGACTCCAGTCTATAGGCCACCTCGTGCACATTCAGCTGAGCGATTCTCGTCATTACCCAGTCTATAGGTAGAAGATCTCTGTTTCTTCCAACATCAAGCAAATTGATCTTAGCGTTGTACTGATCTTCCTTTATTTGAGCGATGGGATCAACCACGAAACGCACAGCCCCATCTACTTTTTTGAGCTAAAAATATGTCATCTGATGTACAAACTGCTGAAGAAGTTCCGTAGCTTTTACTGGACAATATTTGAGTGTAAAAGGAATACTATTCCAAAGTATTGCATTAAAAGGGTCGCTGAGGCTGCGTGCCAAATGCTATTGTCACCGATTTTGCTATTTTTCAGTTATACTATACCCACATGACGTCTTTAAGACCAATACTATTTTCGTCGAAACTTTTCATATTCAAATTTTAGAGATCAGCTTTGGAGTAATATGGTGAGCTAAGGAGGGTTTACAACAAACACAACTGTTTTGTTTCACGGATCCATGAGGACTCTCTACAAATTATATGAAAATGAAAAAACGATGGTCGAAAGCACGCGGTCTTGCATTAAGATAGAGAACAGATTATTTCCTTCTTTACTATTTTGCTGTCCGATAGATAAACCTTAACGCCTTTTTGAAATTAAAGTAGAATCTCTCATGGTTAAAGAGTTATTTGACTGAAAGTTGCAAGCAGTTAATAGCTCGTAACTCGGTAAAGATTTATGTATTAAAACGTATAATGTAAAGAGCATGTACATTCAGAAGAGAACAATTACTTACCCAAGTGGAGAGTCAATCGAAGTAATTTGATAATGTCACGCGCTAATAAGAACGTTGTATAATCCACATTATACTTGCAACATTTTTATATCATAAATTTGGTCAGGCAATGGTGTCAGGACAACGAAGCTATGGTTGGATATGTGGGTGTTCAAAAATGATCTTTCCTCCCACAAAGGGGTCCCGGGTGGCAAGTACTCTAGATGGGCATCTTGAACTGAACAGAACTAAGTTAGATGCCCTCCATAATATTTAAGTTAGATGCCCTCCATAATATGATCTATTTGCATAGTCTTGCTTTATATAATACCTAAGTTTGATACTGAGTTCAAATCAGTCCCGTCTCAGCATTAGACTTCGTGGAAAACAATCTCTGAAACAAATTAAAACTGTTTACATAATGGAAATTTTCGAACGCAAGTTTATATCACTTAAGCGGGTACATTTTTGGCCGATTTTTGACCACCACAAATTATTTCCTTCTTTACTATTTTGTTGTCGGATGGATATACCTTAACGCCTTTTTGAAATTAAAGTAGAATTTCTTACGGTTAACGAGTTATTTGACTGAAAGTTGCAAGCAGTTAATAGCTCGTAACTCGGGAAGTGGATAACTCAATATTTGAACTTGGTATGTACAACATGGTACCGTATCTATAAAAAGAGCGAAATCCTTTACTAAAAATTTTTTCATTTTGAGCCACCATCTAAATCACACTTATCGCTTTTATAGTAAAACTGGCAGGCTAAGCCATACACTAACCAATCTTGTCAAACCACCGGGTGTCTAATCCGTGCGATGGCAGGTCAGGTTAAAAATGCTATTTAAAAATGAGAATAATGATTGTGAAAATTAGTAGTGAGTTTCGAAAAATCACAATGAGAAGAGTAAAAATTATAAGGTAAAGATTTATGTATTAAGATGAAAAAACGATGGTCGAAAGCACGCGGTCTTGCATTAAGATAGAGAACAGATTATTTCCTTCTTTACTATTTTGCTGTCCGATAGATAAACCTTAACGCCTTTTTGAAATTAAAGTAGAATCTGTCATGGTTAAAGAGTTATTTGACTGAAAGTTGCAAGCAGTTAATAGCTCGTAACTCGGTAAAGATTTATGTATTAAAACGTATAATGTAAAGAGCATGTACATTCAGAAGAGAACAATTACTTACCCAAGTGGAGTGTCAATCGAAGTAATTTGATAATGTCACGCGGTAATAAGAACGTTGTATAATCCACATTATACTTGGAACATTATTATATCATTAATTTGGTTAGTCAATGGAGTCAGGACAACGAAGCTATGGTTGTATATGTGGGTGTTCAAAAATGATCTTTCCTCCCACAATGGCGTCCCGGCATACATTAACAAGGGTACCGATTCGTGAGGGGTCCTGTACCTGTTCTAGGCCAAATTTGACCTGCCCTTGTACCTTACCTCAAATTTGGGGTGGGAGGGTCCAAGCAGAAATTGTTTGAAAAAGTACAATTTTTGGAAATTGTTAGCGAAATTAGCAATAAATTATAATTATTGCTAATTTCGCTAATTTCGGAAATTGCTAATTAGCTAATAAATTATAAACTATAATTATTATAATATAAATAATATTTTACAGCCATTTTAATGCAAAATAAGCAGTTTATTTCGAATATTTCGAAATTTTAAAAAATTTTGGCTATTTTTGGCTAAAACTTCCATTAATTTTTAGTTTGACCTTCCTTTTCTGGCACTGTCCCTTGTCCCTTGGCCCTGATTTTGCTAGCCCTTGTACCAAACCTCCAATTTTTGACGGGTCCCGTACCCCCCCCCCCACCCATTTTTTCTTCCTGTTTTCACGTACCAGTACCTCAATGATTTTGACAAGAAAGGGAGTTGCCGTATAAATTCGGGTCGCACATGTTTGTTCGCCATATCTGTCAACTACAAGTAACATGTGATCGTGTAGACTTATTGCAGCGGAGGATGTAATCTTCGAATGCTTTTAAGCGTTTCGTGGGCTACTCCTCACTAAACTGAAAGTGATTTATTATCAATTTCGAATACTAATATTTTGTCTTGTTTTTGAGAACATTTGTGTACCTGAATAGTGCTCGAAATTTAGCAAAATCCGAGACTATCAATTTTGACCCAAATGTTTAGAAAAACAGAAACTCCCTAGGTCTCCAACATTTGCCAAATATGAAGGAATTCAGCAAAATGGATTTATGTGCGCCACTCGTAAAGTCTTAAATTCTTAAATATTACTATATCATTTTTAATGTTTTGCGTGGCATAGATCTATTAATCAAATACGGAAGAATACTGGCTTTTCCTACAGAGGGTGCGTGAGCGGGTGCGGGGTGGTAAGGTTGACAAAAATCAAATCTAATTCCCCGTTAACCACTGACAATAACAAAATGTTGATTTCTTAACCTAACCTATTCTAGTCGTAGGCAGTCGTATATATAATGTAATCAGACAACAACAATTAAGCCAGCTACTTACAACAAAACCCAAGCTCACACTCAATGTCAAAACAAAATTGTTCTAATAATCAATTGTGTTAACTGGTTATATCCAGTTCTCACCTGGCTAGATTTCATAGTCTAGGATTCAATCTTACATAATACATTTTCTTTATAAGTCATTGTCTTAAACAAGCGCTACGCGCAACACTCCCCGAAAACATTAATGTCCCCGCTGAAGTCTATATCGTTTCGTGGGCGATGGTCCAGAGTTTGCAGTGGGATAAATTTTGCCACTGAGGGAATATGGAAGAAGTTTCAGCTCGGGGCAAATGGAGCAGCACTTGTTCCAAAGAACGCGAAAACCCTTATCGTTAACGTGAAGCCTGTCCTTGGCAAAATACTCAGGGTGGATACTCCCTTGGGTAGCAAAGACATTGGATGGATCAGTGGACCAACAGACCAAATGGAAATTGGAGCGCGAAACCAAGTTTCGGCATCGGGATTGAATCCAGGAATCGTGACTGCTTACACGATTCACAATTGGGGTAGGCTCATGAGCTTAGAATGATGGTGGTGGCAGAACGTTTAGGGACGGACTCCAAAATCTTCCTTAGAGGGCGCCAAGATTGATACCATTGCTCATAGGGCTTCTTGGCGTTGTTAACAGTTTGATAACCTTAGAAAAATTGTGATACGTGGCTCCAGATATTGAAACGACGGTTCCACCAAGTACTGATTTAACTTGGCGGCATTGACTGTCAGATAGCAGCAGCAGGGTTTTAGAATATCGCTGCGTGGGAATCAGTTGAGTTTGGGATAGAAGATCCTCCATAGGAAACCTGATTGCAGCTCCTGATTGCAGCTTCACCCTGGACAAATTCAAAAAGGGCACGAGCAAGAACTAGGCCATACATGTTGAAACCTGGATAGGAGGACACTTCATCATTGACCAGGGAATCCAATCGAACGCCAGTGGACCAAACCTGTTCTTTGACTGAAGGTACCAAAAATTGAAAATCGCCACTTTCAGTCTTACCTTTGAGCACCTGTTCAGCTTCCTGCATCTTCTCATAAAATGGAGACTGTGGGTGTTGGAGCAGAAGATCATCACAGAAAAATAGAAATCATTTGAAGACAAAATTCAATCAGGAAGCAGACGGTTTCCAATTTGTGTTAGAGAATACTGCTCTATATTGATAGGGGCACTGCGAAAACTGGGACAAGTGGCCAAAAACTTGGCCTGGAGTGGCATTCCATGCTGTTTTAACATGCAATACCATTTTTTATACATACAAATCTTTTCTTCCTGGAACCGTCTGGCTTCAAGATTATCTGCATGGATCTGTTTGCCTGCTGAGCAACAGCTCCAACAAAATCGTAACTGAAACTGAAAAAACTACTGCATTTGCAAACCTTTATCTTTATTATCTACTATTATAATTTAATTATAACTGTGCCAAAACATTTCTTTAGCAGTTATAGGCTACCAATCTTCTTTCTTTTCAATTTCTTCCTTGTTTTGTTGGCTTTACCAGAACCTGTCTGCCTGCACAGAGAAGTCGTGGGCGTTGAGGCGGCAGCATCCAATTGAATTCTAATATCTTCCAAAGCTTTTCTAACTTTTGCTGTTCCAGCTAGGGCAGCTGGGATCGGGGAATGGGCAAGGGCGGAAAGAAATTTAGTAAAGTCAATAGGTACTTTGCGTACTGCTGAAGATTGAACAAAATGATAGGCCAAGTCGCCAATTTTCGAACCACTAATTGGCCTTCCGGATAAAAGCACATTGCACTCTTCATCCCAATCAATAGGAACCTTAGCTGAGCTGATCAGGTTCATAAGTGTCGACATTTTCAGCTGGCTGGCAGGAGGAAATGAAGCCATCCAGCTGTTTTGGTCTTGAGTGTCCAACCGCTCTAAATTGTCGTTAGTATCCGTTGACGATTTCAGGTTTAAAAACTTGCGAAACACTGCATTATACATTTTCAGTTTAGTGTAGTTATCATTTTCTGAGCAGCCATGATAGCACACTTCCAATCACTGGGGCTAGGAGAAAGGTAGAAATGAGCCTCCAGTCTGAGCCAGTAGCATTCGCCTCTTCTTGTTTATGGGAATCGAACTGTTTAGCAGTGAGCGTCACAGCTGTCTGTAGCGCCGTAGGCGTCGTTGTTGCTGCTGGCTAAGCTTTGGATTACCATGTTCATGTAAAATGTTCAGACAGCACTCCCAGATGCACCGAATAACGCCCAGCTTACTGTTTTTCAAAATTGATCTTCTGGTTGCTGGATCGGCCTCAGCCAGCACTTGAAGCCAGTGCAAATGCTTAGACAACAGGTTCATCAGCAGCTGGGCACATAAACTGCGTCACACTCGCCACTGAATATTCCAGTGCGCAGTCCAGGTCTAGGATCAGTGAACGGTTTAGCGTCAATAAGTAGGTAGCCAAAAGGAGAACTGGCGGCTTTTGTATAGGCGTCAAGCATATATGGGCTTTGCCTGGGAAACATCTGTCTAGCAATGGAGCGGACCACTGTCTGATCTCTAGGCTGACTCAGCAAAACAATGTAATGAGCATTGCGGCTGACGTCTTGCGACTGTGATCCCTAGTGGTAGAAATTTTGGGTAGTGAAGATAACAGACGTGTTGTGACGTGTTGTGATGGTGACTGAACTTGGTGAAAAGATCGCCAAGTGTGGGTTGGTTGGCCAGCTGTGCATGCAGATCATCCAGGAATGGCGACCCTGGTTGTATCCCAGCCAGAAACTGCTCTATGAATGAACACGTCAAATCATCTTCAGATCACCCGCCACTCGGGTCTCCCCCCAGCCGGACGCCGATCGTGCAATCCTGGGGCTGAGGGGACAAGCCAACCGGGTTTCGGCACGTCCCACCGCTGTACAAGTGAAACTATCTTCCAAAATTAACATTGCCTCTTGGAATGTCCGTTCATTGCGATCCCTGGGTGCCCAAGAGCTCCTTGCAGCATCTCTAAGCGAGAGAGATGTCTATATAGCTTGCCTCTCGGAAACACGTATACCCGACTCCGAAGCTCAACCCTCTTCACTCCAATAGTACCTGGAAGCCAGCCCAAACATCCAAAATACAAACTCTTCTACAGCGGTCCTGTAGACGGAAGCGGTCAACATGGTGTAGGAATTGCTATCAGCTCGCGCATAGAGCATGCCTTACTGGAGTTCACACCAGTCTCAGCTAGGATTGCTACCGCTAGGATAGCAACAACACCTTTTCCTACTTCAATCATTAGCTGCTACTCCCCTACAAACGCAGCGGACGACCAAAGTAAAGACGACTTTTATCAGTTGCTGATACTATCAACGAAACTCCCAAAAGCGACTTTTTGCTGATGATGGGTGATCTCAACGCAACCGTCGGTCCCAGATTTCCATGTGAATCATGCATTGGTGATCACTATATTGGAATAAGAAATGACAATGGGGACCGTTTTATCTCGCTTCTCTGCCACCACCGGCTGTTTGCTGTGAACACGGCGTTTCGACACAAGCGTCGCCATCTGGAAACGTGGGCATCTAACGATGGCTCAACGAGGAAACAAATCGATTTCGTTTGCCTAAGTCAGCGGTGGAAGTCGTCGGCTCTAGGCTGTCGTACATTTTGTGGGACCTCTCTACAGTCTGACCATGGCATCCTGGTCTGCACTTTACAACTCCGTTTGTGCAACAAGAAACCCCACCGTGCCTGCCCACGCTACGCCACAGAGAAGCTAAGAGATCCACAAGTAGTGAATCAGTTTCAAGTGGAGCTTTCCAACAGATTTCAGGTACTATCAGACCTGGATAACGTCGGAAACCTATGGTCAACCACCAAAGCGATTATCCAGGAAACTGCATCTCAGTGCCTGACTGCTACAACGAGACGACGAAACGACTGGATCTCATCGGACACCATGAATCTGGTTCAGCAGCGCCGGCGTACAACCTTGTCAGCCCAGCGCAGGGAACTTTCAGCTAGAATAGCTGAGAGCATGGCCAAAGATAAGAATGCATACTGGCTGAAACAGGTAGAGGTTATGAACAACGCCACGCGTCACGGAGACTCCGGAAAACTGTTCAAAACTCTACGAGAAGTCTCTGGAAAAAGGCCCGTCACCAGCGAAATAATCCGAGAAGCAGATGGAACTGTTATCCGCAGCCTTCAAAGGCGAAACCAGCGCTGGTCGGAACACTTCCAGGCTCTCCTGAACCGCCCCAGTCCCATCCAGCCGCTGTTTGATCTGCCTTTCGATGGCTTTTTGGACATCTCAACAGATGTGCCCACCGAAAGCGAGGTCGGCAAGGCCATCAAAGCGATGAAGTCGTCTAGTGCTCCCGGTGAGGATGGCCTGAATGCTAGTATTTTGAAAGCTGGAGGTCCAGCCCTTTGCCGTCAGCTGACCGGACTCGTCCAAAAAATATGGGAATCCGAAGAATTCCCTGCTGACTGGAAGAAATCCGTGTTGGTGCCTCTATTTAAGAAAGGAAACAAATCGGAATGCAAAAACTACAGGGGCATCTCCCTTTTAGATGTCTCCTATAAGATCGTCGAGGCCATAATCTTAGGGCGGCTTCGCAGTGCGATAGACAGCTGTCACCGCGAAAACCAAGAAGGATTTCGACCGGGCCGCAGCACTGTGGACCAAATCTTTGCCTTGCGGCAAATCATGGAGACGAGATACGAGTATAGGCAGCCGACGCTTATAGCATTTGTTGACTTCAAAGCGGCCTTTGACTCCATCGATCGCCCACGTATGTATGAAATCCTATCTTACTGTGGGCTGCCAGACAAGATTGTGTCATTAATAAGACGTATGTATGATCAAAGCCTAAGTGCCGTCCGCATTGGTACAAACTTGACTGATTTCTTTCCCGTTAATACTGGAGTGAAACAAGGCGCCCTTCTGTCCCCCCTGTTATTTAACATCGTTCTGGACGTTGTTCTTCGGAAGGCTCTTGAGGGATCCCCAGGGATCCGAATTGATGGGGATGAACGACTGACAGATCTGGACTATGCTGACGATATTGCTTTACTGGCAGAAACCAGCGCGGATCTGAACCAGATGATCGACAGGCTGGAAAACTATGCCTCTGCAGTCGGTCTACTGATCAGTGCAGAAAAAAACAAAGGTAGTGAAGTGTTGCTCTGCGGACCCAGCGCCGATCCTTTTGCGAGGCCAACCACTGGAGTGTGTTGACCAATTTTCTTATCTCGGCAGCCTTGTTGCAGCTGACGGCAACCCCACTCAAGAAATAAGATCGAGAATTGCCAAAGCCGAAGATGCCTTCAACAAACTACAGGACTGTCTCTGGAAAGACCGAAAAGTCAGTCTGCGTACAAAGATTAAAGTTTACTTTGCAGCCATTCGTCCTGTATTGCTTTATGCTTGCGAGACCTGGCCGGTTAAGGTAAATGATCTTAACAGACTGCAAGCCTTCGAATTCTACTGCTGGCGCCGCATGCTCGGAGTGACTTACCATGACCGAATTTCCAACCATGAAATTACCGAACGCATCAATCCTTCGTCGCTATGCAGGTCAGAATTGCTAAGACGCAGGCTGCGTTATTTTGGCCACGTCCTACGTCGTCATCCATCATTTCCTGCTAGACGAGCATTGATGGCAGAGCCCCTGCCCCAGTGGAAGCGCCCCCGCGGCGGCGTTCGTACTACGTGGCAAAGGACAGTACAAAAAGATCTCTCCAGTCTCAGACTTCACCACATATATCGATCTTGGTCAAAGGACTGGAAGAATATCCTAGCCGACATCGCCAGCGATAGACAACAATGGACGGCAATGACAGATTCACTCGTCAGAGTAGCGGAGGATCCCACAGCGGCCTCCAATTAAGCAAGTAAGCAAGCAGATCATCAACCACCAGCAAAACATTCTTTTGACAGTCAGTTAGAGAAGCAGTTTGTTGATAGAAATCTGCAGTGAAACCTTTGTTCAGAGTAACGCGTCTGGCTGACTGAGATTGGCGGAGATCTGCGTGAAAAGCTGGCTGCTCAACACCATAGCACCATACAATTCCATGCGCTGGTTCTGCCAGAAGCACCGACTGCTCAGCACAAAGTCGCCTAACCCATTCTGGCTTTCCACTGCCAGAGCAACCAGTTACAATCATCGAAAACGGCGTTTGTAGGCGTAGGTCCGTGATCACTTCATTAGACATTCTGTTTATTAGAGAACAATCACAAATAACGGCTAATAAATGTGTAATGAAAAATGCAACGTATAAGTACCTCGGCGCGGCGGGGGAGGCTGACTCAGACTGTTTGATGACGATCGTCATGCTGGCAGCTATAGCGGCGACCCAGTACACTACAATGCCGTTGGCAGCATTGCCGTTGCATCACAGCGGTGAGTGCCTTGCCGCTGCGCTGTAGAGCACAGGGGAATGTTCGACTGATAAACTTTCTAACGAAACTATCATTTTTCTGTCTGCTGGCCGGACGGTCGTCATCAAACGGAGCTAAAATTGCGCCGAATAAATCATCATCATCTTCAACACAACCACTTGCAGTCAATTTACACAAATGAAATGCTACATACAGGCACCGATGTCCACAAGTGTCACTGCTTAATGCTTGAACACATTTTCTATTGGATTGTTGTGTGTTGACTTGTTTCTGTGCACACTCCTGGACTTCATCACCATAGAAGCTGGGTGGAAAACCGTGTGAGTCCATAAAGTGGCAGCTGTCTGCCGACAGCCAGAAAAGGTCCAGTGTTCTCCTGGTCCAGAGCTGTCGTCGGTTTTTGCAATCAAAAACACAGGTAAGTCTAGCTGTGCTGATAGGTGTTCAGCAAGTAACGTGTCCTTGGCGAACACTCCAACAATTAAGAAAGGGTGAGTGGTTGGAGGTTGAAGCAGGCTGTATCGTATCTGGTCACTGTTCATGCTTAGCTAAAGTCCGTAAGGACGTCACGATGCTGATCGATCCAGCTAGTTGCATCTTCAAGGCTAGGCTGCCTTGTCGACTGGCTGATGTGTGAGAACAGCAGCCGGCATCGTCAGGGGTAAGGTCAAAAGCATAGAGCACGTAACCTCCGTTCATATAGTCGATTAGGCTGATGTTGTTTCAGACTGAGATATTCCCGAACTACATCCGAGGTTGCCCAGTTTGGCGTGTAGGCAATGGACGTCACAGGATCGCTGTCCCTGTACAGACAAGCAAACGAGCACCCTTTCGACAGGAAGTTGAAGGGATTCTTTCCTGTTTGCCCTGTATAGGAAAAACTATCCAACACGCCTACAATGGCCATCCTAGGCAGTGTTCCAAGTGATAGGCTTTCACGATTGATTAGAGTAGTACCTGCGCTGACCTGGAATGTCTTCGCAAGAACCCTCGATACGGGATATTGTGCAGGTCGAAGGCGAAGCGTTTGAGCCATAGCCAATGCCATCGGCGGCGTTAGGCGAACTCGGCGAGCGGCGTTAGGCGAACTCGGCGACAGTAGAGCAGAAGGTCTACTATTTCCACTGCATACTCCCCACCAGACTCATCGTTCGCATATAGAAGCCTGAAATTGTCTGAGCACTGATGCAGTGTAATAGTGATATCAATGTTGTTGGGCAGTAGACGTGGCTGATTGCTAATGTCTGCTGAAAGCCGAGTGAGCATGGCGACTGGGCGGCCAGTACTGCATAAGGACTGACGCATGCGGAAACCACTGTTGCCTTCCTCACACATATTGAACTTTCCAGTAGGATCTTTGTAGTACATTTCTGTTGTCAGCTGAGACTCCTTGGCATCTCGACCAAAGTTGAGCAGACGTTCCAGGTAGGCCCTGTAGGCATAGTTTTCAGTAGCCGAACTGATTGCTTTGTCACCCGGCTTCACGGTGACATCCTTCCACATTGTGTGTCCAAACATATTGATGCTGGCCAGCTTAGTGGAAAGCGAAAGCTTCGTTCCAGTGGTGCTCTTTAGACGGAAGATACACTTTAGATAAATGTGGGATCTAATAATTCTTCTTAATTGCCAGGGATAAAAGATGTCACTGGATTATTGGCGGTTATAGCATTGATGCGACGGTAGTCAATCAGCTGACTCTGGCCAATTGCCGTCTGTATAGGTGGTGAAGCGAAAATGTCCGTTTCAGTCTTAACAAACAGAGGAGAGGCTTTGGATGAACTGGATTTGCTGATTCTAACTAATGATGTATCTGAATGCAATCCGGGATGGCTTTCGTCGTTTAGCTGAAGACCGTTGACATTTGTTCACCGCTTTGCCTTTTCGTTTCTTCGTTGTTCGCCGTCGGCGTTTGTTCGGTGAGTTCTTCTGACCTCTCTTCTTATTAGCAGCAGTCTTCTTGTTCGCAGGACGTCTTCTCTTACCCAATCCGGAAACCTTCTGTGGCGTAAGCATTTTGGACAGACTTTTGGCCGCACTGAGAGCAGTTGCTTTGGCAGCATCCTTAAAAGTCTCCCGTTTTGGCTTTTTGTGAATCATCACCTCTTTGACAAATTCGCTGACGCCGTCCAAAACATGTGGTGAAAGAAATTTTATAACGGGCAGCACCAGTTTGGCCAAACTGGAAAACACTGACCCTTATCCATGTCCTTGCTGATGAATTGCACTATGAAATATAGGCCCAATTGGATGGGCAGCACCATAGCCATAGTGTGGACGTTGTAGGAACTGACAAATACACTGCTACTGCTGTTCTTGCGTCATCATTGTTATTAGTTAGATACGTCGTCTGAAATACAGTACCACGATTCCTCGACCAGCGTCAGCAAAGGGAACCGGTTGACCGTCTTCAGTGCAAAGATCAATGCGTATCACTGACAGAGTTTTGTTTTTGCAACTGAAAGGTAGTGCAGGTTAGTGTAATCACGCTGCACAGTGTTTCCTGTAGGCTCGCCAAGCGCCAGAATTCTCAACAGCTGTGAATACTTGTCACCAACTATTTGAGGCTCGCAAATATTGCAGTATATGTACAGATGACCGATACCAGCAGATATATCTGGAATCAGCTCACTGGCTATTGCATCATGTCGGATTTCGTACAAGGTGTGCGGTTGAAAGCCGAGCAGCAGTGCTAGTCGTCCTGGAAACGATATGTAAAGTGGTCCATCCTGCTCGTCGTTTCTGGAAATTTGCACTGATTTGGCAGAGCAGGAAACTGATAGGCCTACTGGCAAGCATGTAGATGATAGTTGAGAACATATACTTTCAAGTGAATTGTAGTAGCCGGCAGATAAAAGGCAACTGTTTGCACTCGCCATCGGGTCGGCCGACCACCAGTGCTCGGACTGCGTCGCGTTCGGCAACATTGAATATGTTATTTGGATAGGAAACTTCAGCCAATGCTACCTACCACTGACTATTTAAGTTGATTGGCGTATTTAGTTTGACATTTTTAGTTTAGCTAGACAGTTTATTATCAGGAAACAAACTCATTGATGAGTTAGAAGGTAAGGTAACATAGAAAGTGTCACAGTCAATATCCATTACAAATAAAGCTTAATAACAATGTTCACTGTTCTGTCCAAGCTTTAAGAACCAAACTGGTTAATCTTTCTTTAGTTGTTGCGGAGAAATGTTTCTTGCCGAATGACTCAAGTGCGTCGCCGAAATGTTCTAGCACAGCTTCGTAGCGAGACTGGCAGCAGCCGTTTTGGTGTGCAGAACCATAGCGTGCAAACATCGGATCGTCTGTGTTGCAACCAGCACAGTTTTGAGCCATCAACTGTTTCAGTAATTTCCTCAATGCCCATCCGGCGACGCTATGTCATATCTGTGGCAAAAGTTTTGAAAAATGTGGCAACTGTCAGTCTGAACCGTCTGAGCCTCAATACTGCTATATGTGCGAATCCATTGGAAAAGTTAAAGATCATTGCCATCTTTGTGGATGTTTCTGGGGAGCAGCCCACCTGAAGGGTAACATAGATTATCAATTATCGAAAGATGTGATAATCATCATGTATAATCTCAGACGTTACGACTCACACATCATTATGCAGAAAATAGGAATTCTAGCAAATCAGCGTGGGATAAGTCTTTCTTGTATCCCAAAAGGAATGGAAGACTACCTGACCTTTCCATGCAGATCAATCACAAAACTGAAGAGATTGAGAGAATACTGTGTGAAGTTTGTCGATTCATTTTAGTTTCTTGCGAGCTCGTTGTCGAACCTAGTAGAAACGCTAGCTCAAACCGGACATCAGAGCTTTGAGGCATTGGCTACGGAATTTCTAGAAGAACCCAAATTTTTAGCCATACGAATACATGTGTGACTGGGGAAAGTTTAACGACTCCACTCTGCCTGGCATCAGTGAATTTTACAGCTCTCTTGCTGGGGGAAACTATCAGTGACCAAGACTATCAGCATGCTTAAAATGTTTGGCAGTTATTTGGAGTCAGATTAATGGGAGAATATCACGACTTGTACCTGAAGTCATATGTTATGTTACTGTGTGACGTTTTTGAAAATTTCCGAAACTTCGCCCTTGCTCATTTCGGCATTGATCCTGCTCACTATATCACTCTGCCTTCATTTGCCTGGTCGGCCTGTTTAAAGCTCAATGGTGTAAAGCTAGACTTGCTGACTGATGCCGAGATGTACTGCTTCTTTGAAACTGGAATTCGGGGTGGAGTGAGATGCATTATGAATCGATATGCAAAAGCGAATTATGACTGCTCGCTGTCGTATGATTTCAGCAGAGATCGCAGCTGGATTATCTACTTGGACGCAAACAATCTTTACGGATGGACAATGACCCAGCATCTGCCAATAGGGATTTCAGATGGCTCAGTAGTTCGGAAATTGACAACTTTGACGCCACCTCTACTGACCCTACTGATTCCACAGGATATGTGCTTGAAGTGGACTTGGAATATCCTGTAGCACTTCATGATGAACATAACGACTACCCGCTAGCTCGGAGCTGACTGAAACATCACTACTAGCTCCAGAGCGATTGCTAATCGACTATGAGATGCTATCAAGCTACAGCAAAGAAATCATTCGCCTGCAAGATTTGACATTTTCACCAACCGAAAAGTTGGTTCCTAACCTAAGAAATAAGTCCAACTACATTGTGCATTTGAGAAATCTTCAACTTTTCATGAAGCTGGGTCTGAAGTTGACGACAGTCCATCGAGTGCTCGCTTTCAGACAATCGCCTGGGATGAAGCCGAATATCGAATCCAATGATAATATGAGAAAGAATGCCAAAAGCAGTTTCGAAAAGGGTTTGTTTCAGCTGTTTAATAATGCAGTGTTTGGCAAGAGCATGGAGAACGTTCGCGCCAATGTAGAGATTGAATTGGTTACTACACCCGGAAGATTCCGAAAACTGGTTGCCAGCCCTCGATATGAGGAAAGCGTAGATTTTGGAAAGGACTTGGTTGCAGTTAAGATGAGTTGGAGTAAGACTGTTCTGAACAAACCTATTTATGTTGGCTTTACAGTCCTAGACATGTCGAAACTTCTGATGTATGAATTTCACTATTAACAATTTCGACAGGTTTATGGATGTAAAGGAAGCCTGCTATTTACTGACACGGACTCTCTGTGCTACCTGGTTGAAGCCGGCAACATATACGAAGACATGGCTGAGCACGGAGATTGGTATGACACAAGTGACTATCCTAACGATCATCCATTGTTCAGCCAGCATAACAAAAGGGTGATGGGAAAAATGTGAAAGACGCTACTTCAGGAAAACCAATCCAAGAATTCGTTGGTTAGCAATCAAAGATGTACGCGACGAAATATGACAATGCTACTAAAAAGCGAGCGAAGGGCATCGCAAAGGCAGTTGTGAGGAAGTCAACTAATTTTGAGGACTACCGTGAAGTACATGAGTCGCAATTATGTCTTTATCACCAGATGAATTCAATCAGAAGCGAGCGGCATCGCCTCTATTCAACTCAAGTCAACAAAGGATCTTTGACTGCGTTTGACGATAAAAGGTGTATTTGTGACGATGGTGTGTCTAGCCTCGCCTATGGGCATTATAGAATAAATTAGTTGTGTTGGAGAAGAAACAACTTTTCATATTTTTGGATGTAGGATATATGCCATGTAATGATAGCTAATGCTACAACATCCGTTCGGTCAACTAACAACCTCAATCATAATTCGAGAACTTTCAAAGACCAAGTTAAATGCGACATGTAAACTGTTAACAGAAACCTTGTAACTTAGTAACTTACAAGACTATCAGACAACAGTTAACATTGCAGCATATATTAATGTTCAGACTGCTCACTAGTGGCCAAGCATCTTTCTGCTGCTGGCCATTGTTCCAGAACCCCCCTTTTCCAACTACTAAGTCAATACAAAAGTCTTTCCCTAATATAAAAATTTCAAAGAAAATTGAGAAACTTGCACCTCGTCTTGTTTTAGAGCAATATCATATAATAATATAGCAATATAATCTAGCAATATCTACTGTTCATTCAAAGTTTAATATCAAAGGAAGAGCCGATGGCGTCCGCATTTTTCTAATTTTTTTCTAATCAGCTTTATTGTTACTTCATGTAGTTATTCATAGTATCCCTGGCCATTTTCCATAGACCTTTTAATTTGTGGATCGCCACACCTTGACGTCCGTTTGATTGCGCACCTTTAACCATGTATTGCATAAGAACCGGTCATTTGCATAGTTAGTAAGCCCAAAAATATAAAATTTTCTGCAACAGCTACGAGTTGTCCCTTAATGTCCAATTTGTTACCAATCGAATACTTTGCCATTGCATGCTTCAAACTACAGTTTCAACCAATCCTTCGAATTCGCTTATGTCTGCAACCTTTAGTTACTGTACGATCTTCAGTTGATTTTCGAAGTTCCCTATTTTGCATGAAGGCTTTCTCACGATTGCACGTAGAGTAGCAACGTCAAGATCACTATAGAAGTTTTCCACCGAATTTTTTAACTTTGCCTGTTGTTTCACCAACTGAGATTGAAACTGAAACACAGTTTCAATTTTCACAAAACTGATTACGCAATGCCTTCTTTGTGTTCTGGCAGGCTATTATATGAAACTTCTCCTTTACTGTAGTTATAGTAGTTATAATTCAAACCTTTGCAATAAGAATTGGTAGTAGGCTATGCGTTATTTAATTAATATAGGCCATAGCCTCTTCAAACTTTACCCAATCACTTAGTTCACATCCTTGAAGCAATTGCAAATCATGAATATGGTGGACACATTTCTGACAAAGGCTGAAATAATTAACATCCTCTACCATCCAATCAGTTAAGTATGACTTGTAGAAATTCCAGTTTATTTATTCCAGATAGGATGTGAAGTTACTTTTAAAGTGTTAAATGTACCTGTTCGCAAGTCCTTAAAAATTAGGAATTTGCTACTACAGCAAAAATCTAACAACAAACTGTTTCTAAAAATTTTATATTCAAGTAAATAACTATGAAACTTTCATATCATGCAATTCATGCATTCCTATCATCAGAAAATTCACAGTACGTGAACGATTTTAAAAATTACAAATCGAAAAACTTGAAGCATACTGTTTCGAAACACTTCAACCTACAAATATTTTCAACAGCTCGTTTTGTTTAGTGCCATATCCCAGTCGCCTTCGGCCTGTAGATGTAGTGCCGGATCCAGTTTTTTGTTTTTTTGGAAGAAGAAAAACCTTTCACGGAATAATAATAATAATAATAATAATAATAATAATAATAATAATAATAATAATAATAATAATAATAATAATAATAATAATAGTAATAATAATAATAATAATAATAATAATAATAATAATAATAATAATAATTGATATATATATAATTACCCGAGGCTTCATCAAGACTATTGCTGGAGCAGAAGTGAGCACCGTACTGGTTTTGTATTCATGTCCACCGGTTGGTACCACCCCGAAGAGTCTCACCCTGCAGGGCGGTAACTCCTTGCAAATTTCGGATAACGCAACAGTAGTTATGTTAGAATGGAGGAAAGGAGGTTCTGGTACTGCTGTACCAGCTTCATTTAAACAAAATTGAAACTGAAGCAACCAGTCAAGTTTGAAACATCCGTGCATTAAACTGCGAAACGGGGAGAGCCCCAAGCCATCATCACCGTCACAGCTCACCCAATATTAATGCATTTTGCTATTAGGGCGATGGAGGTTGCAAGAGCTAAAGATTAAGGTTAATTTAGCTGTGGCTACTCTCTCCTGTTGATGCCAACATCTGAGCCGCTTTTATCTTGACCAATTTTGAGTTTAGATTTAAGTGCTTCCGTTGATACAGTCCACCATTGCCTCAAGGTAACATTCCTCAGATACTGAGATTGAACTGGAATCTCCTTCTGGGGTAGATTTCGGGCAAATGTTCAACTTTTGATTTTTAACATTTCAGAAACCTTATGTGAACTCAGTGAACCTGAGCTTAAGATTAACCTTAACCATAAGATGTAGTGCCTCCAGATGTTTATAGTCATGGACTTAGAGGTCCACTGATTATTAACGGAATTAATAGTAGAATGTCATTGTTAACTTATTAGCTTTTTGTATTGTTTATAAAAATACGTACCCTAAGCTTGATTTCCTTGCAAGATGGTTAGTGACAACGAATTCGTGTGATTGTAGTTTTTTTACATTGTATACCTCGCAAAATGGCTCCGTTGCTGTTCCGGAAAAATAGGCATGTTATCCGGGAAATGGTACGAACGGTAAGTTAGTTAATACTCAACGTATGACACGTAGTAGAGAACGAGTTGGTTCTACTTTTTCTGATGTTTTGTGAAAGAAAATGTAACCTTGTGTACTACTGGGAGAGCAGCTTTTTGACTAAATGAAGTAGACTCCGGTTTTCTACCGACCAGAAAAACTGTTGCGCTATTTTGTGCACGTTACTTTATACACTCATTAGTCTTGAATCCGCATTTAAAATATTAACAAATAATTTTATAGATACACGTGGTTCAGTTCACCCAAATGAGCCAGAGAAATCGGCATTTTAGGAACATCGGACGTATCCTAGCCGTGGCTACGGCAATTTTTGCTGCATTTACTGTGATTCAGTTGATCACTGCCTATATAACATTTTCTACGTCTGTTCAAATACAGGTAGTTTTAATACAGGTCAAACGGGTAATACAGGTTAGGCTTTAGTAAGTAAGTTAGAGTTTTTACTATGTTTTCCCGTGACCACTAAAAAATGCCACATCGACAAGCTGCATTGCTTTTGAAAGGTCAACTCAATGTCAGGCGCTAATTTGGGGGATCCTTTGTAAATTCACTCAATAAGTCATCTTGTTAGTTATAATCAAGCAGATCTGCATTTATTATAATTTTTGGAGCCGTCAGCTTTGAGAGCATTTGATGTAATTTGAATTTTTTGTCATTTTTGGTCGATTTTTGCCATCTCCGACTTCGTTCAATTTCACATTGTTGGCTACATTGTGTATTCGAACGAGTTATATTACGAGGTATATAATGTAGATAGGATGATTACGGATGATGTGTCATTCTAGCAGGTCTGTATGTGCTAAACATACGAAACGGAAAGTTTGGTAATTTCCACGCGCCAAAAAATTCGAATGGCTAACCGTATCAGTCCAACGATCTGTAGGAAATGAGCAGAAATTTTATCTAAGCCTTCAAAATCCATGATTTTTACAAATTCATGATCAGCCAATTTTTACTGTTTTGCACCGCTGAAGCTGGTGTCAACAATTTTGAATACATATTTTGAAACCTGGTAGGCCTAATAAAAATTCGACTTCCTACAGATCTTAGCTTTATGACAACTTGTTTTGAACGATACCAACGGTTGGCCGTGTCCGGTTTCGAGATTTCTTTCTGTGGCGCTGAGATCAGACATTTTTTAGCAAAATCTTGAAAATTCCTGTTTTTAAAAATAACTTAGAACCAAGGCAATAAAGACCCAAAATTTGTTAAATTTTCCGCGCTTACCTTTAGTCAGGTTAGGGTATAACCGATGCAGTTAAGGGGGGGGGGCTACGAACGGTTTTGCCCAACTTCTTCAGAGAGACCTACCTTTTGGCATATGATTAGCTAACATATCAAGGTTAAATAGTCCGTAGTGGGCATTATTATATCTAACACACATAGATTCTGGCACTACGCCAAAGTCGAAATTTTGGTGCGAAAAGTGGGTCGCATTGGCCGAGTGGTAAGGTGTTCGACTAAAGATCTTACGGTCCTAGGTTCGAACCCCCGCTGCCACAAGGCTTTAGCAAATCCCCTTGAGCAAGGGACTAAGCACATATCGGTTCGCCGTGGGCTCCAGCCAACCCAGCTGTCTATCCTTAACTGGTCGGTAAATGGGTACCACTGCGGTGGGAAGGTAACAGGAGTCTGTGTTCTGGCGTAACGCCTGATGAAGGGCTGGCCCCCCTTCCACAGATGTAGTCAACATTAGAGTTGTCGCTCCTGGCTTCGGGCTGTGAATCCGGAGATAAGCACCGGCACCCTATAACCTTCTGTAGGTTGGAGTTCTCTCCAGGGGTCACTTTACCTTTACCTTTACCTACCTTTTGGCATATGATTAGCTAACATATCAAGGTTAAATAGTCCGTAGTGGGCATTATTATATCTAACACACATAGATTCTGGCACTACGCCAAAGTCGAAATTTTGGTGCGAAAAGTGGGTTTTTTGAAAAAGATTTTCTGAATTCTGGTGGATTAACGGTTTGACCAATTCTGAAACTTTTTGCCACAAATGTTAACTGTTACTAGTGCTAAATATTAAAAGTATTCCGGTTTTCGAGCGTTGCTTCTTTCTTCAGCTATAACAGCTCAAAGTTTGAAATTTACAAAAAGTTGCGATGTGACCGTGCGCCGTTTTCGATCTAATAAAATTGACAGCCCCTAGCCTACCCCAGCTTTTTACCACATATTAGGCTCTAATAGGGGCAAACTGTCTGTGAGTTTCGAGAGTTTCGGTTTTCTGGTTTGTGTGCTAGCAAACTTTTTGTTAAGAAATAACCCTTATTTTTAGGCCTGAAAAGCTAGCTAAGCGCAGTAAAAATGGGGTCAAAAAATTTTTTTCTCCGATTTTGCCGAAAAGGTCCTATAGGGGTTATTTGGCCTGCTGAATTCGAATATGAAATCCGTTTTTCGATATGACGCTTTCTTCGTTCAGTATGCGCTTACAACTATCTTAGATCTTTTTGGAGCGATCGCCATTCATATTTCAAGAAATCAATCTTGCATTTCTAAACATTGGAGCGAGGTTTAGTGACCTAGCTATCGGCACATCCTGGTACACTCACTGGCCTGTAATGCGCAAGGTTTCAGCTGATTCTGCCACAGTAATTTGGAGTAATTGGCTCACATCTTCGAAATGGCACCAAATAACAGCGACAATATCGATAATGTAATCTAGCACTGCGAACGCAGGGATTAACGAAATCACGTCATTTTGACATGAGTTAAGACAGATGCTTGGAGTATTAATTGGAGCAAAGTTGGGCTCCTTTGATAAACCACAGCTCATTAGACGTTAGTTAACCTCCACCCGTATAAACCTACAACACCCAATTTTTCGCACTTTGATTGTATCGCACAGAAAAGTATACATTGATCTAAGGATTATTTTACACGATATCAAAGCGCTATATGTCAGTACTATTTCGGGAAAATTTGGGTACCGTACCTTGCGCATAGCGATCAGGGCGAGGCAAAGTTTGTGTACGTGTCATGTCGAACTTTGGACCAACAACACCAACTTCTGATGGCTCCACAGGACGCTACGCTGCATAGAATTCTTTCAAACTTTAAACTATTATACACTAAACCTAATACTATTATATGGCAAAAGACTAGCTAGCTTTTCCAACATCGAACCTTTATTGAAATTCGTAGCCCCCCCCCCTTAATACGCCTATTTGATGTCGTGTTGTCAATACACCGCTGTGATTGATTAAGTGGATCTTACAACATACCTGAAAAATAGCTGATTTTTAAATTTGTCTGTGAAATGTCAAATTTTATTTTATATGCGTTAATTTTAAATTAGCGGATGATAAATGTTTGATGTGGTCAAGTCCTTCCAGTGACCTTGCTATTCTTGAAAATTGTAAACTAAACTAAAATTAAATCAGACATTCCCTACCAAAAACACCCAGGTCTTTCCATTAGGTCTGAAACGCACACCGGAATGAAGTTTCATGGTCAAATATATTATGGACCTATTTTCAAATTAATTAACTTATTAACTTGTTACTCGTTAAGTGCTGAATGAAACTAAATGAAAATTCGAATTTGTTGTGCAGGACATTGTGCGACAAGATTTTGAAGTAGCAAAAACCGTGACCGAAAGGTTTCGTTGACCCTTTTCGCGTGTTTGCCTTAACCACAACGGAGGTCGGGAACACATTAAGGGGGGGGGGGTCAAAATCTATAACACATGTCTAGTTTATCTTTAAAGATCTCTACAGAACGATAGAAGCAATATTACGTGAAATGCACTGCCTTGTTTCGCGGACCCGTTGAGAGTGCAAAATATATAAAAAAGCAAAATCGGAGATGGTTGAAAAATCCAAAAATCGACCCCTCTGCCTAAGTAGCTCCGATGTCAGCGAAGGTTAGTGCACGTTCTGTATTAGTGAAACTAGGAAAACTAATTGTGATTGAGGCGCTAACTTTTCAAAAAACCAGGCTAATTTTTATTGTTTAAAGAAGTGTGGAGTTCTTCTGTAAATGGATTACATAATCAAATGTGTCCCCTAACACGGAAGCTGTCCCCAAATCTGTCGCTAAAGATCCAATGGTCGTTCAGTTTTGCTTTCAGTTTCACCAACATTCACCTTTCCCAGTTGTGACGTTGTGCAACTTCAATCCACACACCAAATCAACTTTCATGTGGTTCGATATTGCCATGACAACAGTAAGCATATAAACAGCAATTTACCTATCTATTAGGCAAAGTCAGGGGTAGTCGGGCACCCGGGTAGTGATGCAATTACCCGACATAGTGCTTGGGGGGAGGGTATCCGGGACCAAATTTTTTTACCCGTGGCCATGCCTACTGTTTACTGATTTGGGGTACACTGTAGCGCTTCTACCAGGGCTGGTGGACCAAGAAGAAACCGAGGACATGCCCGAACGGGAGGCATCAGGCGCCCTCGTGCCCACAAAACCAGGGCCTAGAAGAGAGAAGGGAAGAGGGATGTTCAGCTTTTCACTCGCCATTGAAAGTAAATAATTGGCCCAGCCAGGTTTCGAACCACGGCCTTTCTGACTCCGGAGCAGACATGCTAACCAACTACACCACAGGGCCATCAGCTGAACTCCCGTTACAGGCTTATCAATCTTTCCATGCCTGCTTCCCTTACAACACTACAGATATTTTGATATTTCTCATGGTTTTCCAAATTTATTGAATTTCTGTGAAAAAAATGAAATGTCGGGTGTATCGATCACTGAATCGCAGTTGTAAGCATCCAAAAGGTCCTGGCTGTGATATTTAGAAACGTTTATACAAGTTAGCACTTAAATTCTTTAATGTGTATTTAATAGCTAACTATAGTGATCCACAGCTGCCTTACAGTCGTAGCATCTATTTTCTCATAGCGAATCTAGTTCACTATGTTGCTCATAGATGTTAAACATTCCGTGGAAATAAAACTACATATATTTTAGGGTGATCTGTCGTCGGAATGGTCACAACTTATGGAAAAAGGGGAACGAATGCAACAGAAGAGAGCAACCCCACCTTTAAAGAAGAGAGCAACCCCACCTTTAAAGGCTAACTACACGTGTAAGGCTACAGGGGCTTTGGTTCAGAATTGATATATCCGCCTGTATCAAAAGTCTTTTTCTTTGAATCTAAGCAAGTCTGTTTTACTAATAGTTGCTTTGACAAAAAAGTTTTGCAGAAAGCAGACAGTTTCATCCTCTTACCCAAAATCATCCTTGCAGTTTGTCAAAGACACTTGTACAGGCGATCGGTTAAGTTCAACAGCGTATTGCCACTTTAGAACAAATTAACAACAAATTGAACTTAACTGACAATCGTTGGAAAGCTAATCTGTTGCTTCTTGTATGCTGTTTGTTCAATATTCGCCGAAAACTGCCGATTACTTATAACAAAGTCTTCTAAAGGTGTGACGTGTGATCTCATATGGCGTCGCAATAAGCTGTTACAGTTGTATCTTCGGAAGATGTGTTTGTAGCAGTGCACGCAAGTTGACGTTTAGGTTTAAGTTTAAGGTTTTAAACGGGCACTACAGGATAACATTAAGCAAGAGTTTTAACTTATTAAGTTGTTGACTTGTTAACTTAATACCTTATTCCAAATTTATAAAGTTACGTGTTATTGTGACACTTGCTCTAATGGATTAGCTACGTGTGTCGCCTTAGCGAACCAAGTCTTTGATCTAGTGCTGGAACTGCTTGATCCAGAAAGTGCAAGCAAAACTATGTATGAGTCATGAACATTTAGTTTTGAGTCACGCATGGTTCAATTAAAAAATGACTTTTTATTGGTACGCCAAAAGTCGCCTAGCCAAGTTTTGGGTTATTAGTTCATTTTGTGCCAACTGATACTCCTTCAAGAGTACTTCATGAGTCACTCTTTAGAATTCAATGAAATTTCAAAGAAAAGCAGAATATTTAATTAGAATGGAATTACTAATAAAAAATACTAAGTCTAATTTGCTTAAAGCGTGAAATAGTCCGCTCACCTAACATGAGCAGTGCTGAGAATAAAATGGTTGTTATCCCAGGAAAACGCTAAACTTAATTTTTCAATGTGCCACGTTTTCATTTGCAATAGTAGAGTCACCGACGAATATATATACTTTTCTGGACTCAGCTTTAAATTGCACCAAATTGTTGAAAATATTTGAATTTTTGTAGATGTAGAAATTGCTAACTCGTGACTGCGTCCGCTCATCGAAAATAGGGCGACCTTACTCCAAAACCCAAGTTATCCCAGGTTGTCCTAATTTTTTTAAAATTGGGTACAAAGCTGTTTTTTGCAGAGAACATAAATGTTGTGGGTTTCCGAATGGCTGTTGTTTAATAATTTTTCTTGGAAATATTTATATAACTCCTAAATTACTGGAAACTAATTGTCTCCATTTTATTAAATTTGATTCATTTAATTGACAATGTTTTGATAAATTTTTACGTTGTAAAAGAGCCGCAGCCATTCGGAAACCCACAACATTTATTTTCACTGAAAAAAACAGCTTTTTACCCAATTTAAAAAAATTAGGACAACCTGGGATAACCTGGTTTTTGGAGTAAAGTCGCCCTATTTTCGATGAGCGGACGCAGTCACGAGTTAGCAATCTCTACATCTACAAAAATTCAAATATTTTCAACAATTTGGTGCAATTTAAAGCTGAGTCCAGAAAAGTATATATATTCGTCAGTGACGCTACTACTGCAAATGAAAACGTGGCACCTTGAAAAATTAAGTTTAGAGTTTTCCTGGGATAACAACCATTTTATTCTAAGCACTGCTCATGTTAGGTGAGCGGACTATTTCACGCTTTAAGCAAATTAGACTTAGTATTTTTCATTAGTAATTCTAATTAAAAATTCTGCTTTTCTTTGAAATTTCATTGAATTCTAAAGAGTGACACATGAAGTACTCTTGAAGGACTATCAGCTGGCACAAAATGAACTAATAACTCAAAACTTGGTTCGCCAATCGACTTTTGGCGAACCAATAAGAAAGTCAATTTTTTAATCGAACCATGCGTGAATCAAAGCTAAATATTCGTGACTCATACATAGTTTTGCTCGCTCTTTCTGGATCAAGCAGTTCCAGCACTGGATGAAAGACTTGGTTCACTAAGGAGACACACGTGGTTTAGCTTTAGCTTAGGGTGGCCTTTGCAATCCATTGAGAAAAAATGTTTCAGTTGCTTCCATTTTATATCCGAAACTAAAAAAGTTAATTGCAACTATCTAGACGCTAATGTTTAATTACAACTGTTATTCTATTGCGTTCATTTTATGTATTCTATAAAAAGAATACTTTGCTTGCTTTACTTGCTTTACTCCATTAAATCTAGTTAAATTAAATTAAACTTAAAATTAAATTAAATCGTAAAATTAAACATTTAAACAAATTAAACGTAAAATTAAATCTTAAACGTTCTTCTATAAATGTCAATTAAGGCAACACGGTTGAGGTAAGAATCAATGCTGAATTAACGACACTTGTGCATGTAAACTATTGAAATGTTGATTTCCAGATTCGTTGCTGAATTGCCCGCGAGGATGGACTTCAGGGGACCGTGCGTGCTATTACAGGGTGGTTGAAGAAAAATATCATGCAATTGTTTCCTACAATCAAGAAAATGTCGTTACGGCCCGACTAGCTGAACGGCTTTGCAATAAATTCCACGCTTCATCTCACCTTCCTGCGTTCATTGATCCAAAGCAGCGTTATGACTTTGAATCAGTGAAGTTTGTTTTAAATGGTGAAAGCAACACAGATGACACTTGAATATTGTTGGGTGTGCTGCGGTTGGGATTGTCTATTAACTGCAACTGAAGCACTAAAAATTGACAAAAACATTGACAACGCCAAAACGCAAGTTTCGAAAAACACATCAATTTGAACAACCTAGCAATTTGAAAAATTCTGTAAGATATGAAAATCTACATAAATATGAAACTTCTACATGGTGTGTCCAGTTTCCACAGCACCCAAATATATTGACATTGATTTGATAACATTTCTAGAAAACGTTTATTGATAGCAATTAAGAATCAGTCATTGATTATAATAGTATTTATGAAGTCTGTTTCAGACGTTTGTTGATTGGAGAAGCGCCTGCTTTCATTTACTATGCCGGTTTTTCATCCTATGAGAACTCCACGACAAACTGCTGGCATATGGAAATTTGCAATGATCATGACTACCGTGCGCACTGGGATAATGACTGCGTTATTAGGTTAGCAAGTTTGCCATAAGCAAATATTGAATTGGCTTAGGGTTTGTGTAATAGGAAGATTTCTGAGATTACGACTTGAATCTAATTTTGGGATAAAATCAGCAATGACTTTAATCTTATCTCGCATTTTGTTTCCTGTGTCTCAAACTCCTGAGTCTTTGTGTATTTGTGTTACTAATTGTCCTACTAATTTTTTCGGTATAGAGTCTATACTATAGACTACTTGTGAACTAACACTGAATTTGTATGCTGTAACTGATTTCTTCATATTAAGAATATTTGAGTGGCATAAAAGGAAACTGCTGAATTTGTTTTGCACTAAACTATGGTCATAATTTAAACATTCTTCCTGCACTTCAAATGAAATTTCTTTGAAACGAGTCAGTCGACGTCTTCAGCAGTTGCTCAATGTCTGAATTTTGTAAACCTTAAAAATATCTGCAGTTGAATCGTAATTTGGTAAATATCAGGCTTATACAGTTAATATTGATGCATTCGATAACATTGTACAATTATAAACGCTAATTTCGGAATAATTGTATGTTGGCTTCTCTGTTTGCCGAAATTGAGAACTCATTTTGGCCAAAATCACTAACGATAAATTTTATAAGCTACAATACTATAAGGCATACTATATAACTATATAATACTATATAAAGTAGTTGGTTACGAAAGTCAACAGTATGTTTTAACTGTGATAGTTCAAAACTTAGTGCCTCCATTCTTCTTTCTTTGACATTAATGATATTTCTTAGTGACTTTCACACTCTGACTAAAAAGGAAATTGATTTGAGGCTTAGGGTGGACCATTGTCTTAGTTACGGAAGCCCTGATTATGTAGAACAGTAAACTTATCTTCAAAGATAGTTAGCAATCAGTTTGCTGTTAGTTACATTGAGGAAGGGCTGGATATTGCTGGGCTTAGCAGCTTCATACGAGTTCATAGACTGATATGAAGTAATCAATTTTTGCCCGACCTCCATACTTGTGCCATTGAAAGGGCTGGATTGGATACAATTTTGCTACTGAGGCTTTGAAGAGTGCTCTCAGCTCCTCAACAGACTATGAACCTCAAACTATTTTCTTTACATTTGCACCAAGTTCATTATTTCCACCCTTCTTGTTCGTTTGCGAATTGTGCGTTTTAGCAGTAGACAATACTGCTATGTAGTATGCTAACAACCGTGTAATCCAGTAACCTCTATGAAACCCCGCTAATTGTAGAAAGCGTTGGCTCCAGCATGCAGAATTAAGCTGTTGCAAGCTGAAGAGGAATTACACTAATTTTTTTGTTTTAATTTATTTCCATAGAAAAATTAAGTTCTAGTAAAAGAATTAGTAGGAATGAAAACGACATAAAAAATAATAAACCACGGTCGCTGTGCTACCATTTTGTTTTGAGGTACATTCACTTTGCTAAAGGAAAGCCAATGGACTTGGACGACGAAGAATGCTGTACTAGCGAGTATTTATTTAATGCAGTTACTGACAGCAACTATTATTGCAACTTTTCTGCCGAGCACATTGAAATTGTTTGTCAAATACAAGAAGATCCTAAGGCAGTCTGTTTAAAACAAGGTGCGTTTTTCGTTCGGTCGCCCAGGCAGAACAGTTTGGAATGGTGACTTTTCTTAAAAGATTTGAGTAGAGTGTTTGGAAACCTTCTAAACCCGTTTCAAAAGATTTCTCCTAAGTTTAGCCGGCGCAGCCCCTGACTTGGAGAATGGTTAGGAGTGGTGGATAGCACTTCTAGCTTCAGAGAATCTTTTGAAACCCAATCCTCCTATGTGACCACCTAAGCCGATCATACGAGCGCTCCTTGGCTTAAGAGAATCTTTTGCAACTCGGCCAAGATTTGCTGTTACTCGTGCTGCTAAGCCGTTTCACAGACTCCTCAGCATGTGAGATTCCAGAAAGCTTTGCTCTTGCTTACCACCGTAATGATAAGCTTGCCAGGCACTGTAATGGCAAAACTGTAAAAGTAAAATTTGATTTGATGAAGGATTCGATTTGTGATCCTGAATATCATACAGAGGGATCTTTTTCTACTTTAAACTCGGACAGTAGATAATGGGACGGCCTGTTGGACATTATTTGAATTTTTAATGTCAATATATAAATGTATAATTCTGTATTCAAATTTTAAGTCAACGCAAGTACAAAGGAAACATTCAGAACGCAAATGCAAAATCGTCCAGAAACCTTTCGTCAAGGTGCAGTAATATTAGAGGCATGTGTTCTGTGCATAAGACGCAAATGATACACACAGCACAATCTAGATTCAAAACATAGGAATACAGATGAGTCAAGACATTCCAAATATTAGTGATGTTTACGCTGTCCTGTTTAGTTTCAGTTTCAGATTCAGTTTCAGCTCCACTTTCAGAAAGGTTTCAGTTTCAGTTTCAGCTCAAAATTTGTTCTAGTTTCAGTTTCAGTTTCAGTTTCAGCTCTGACTAAAATGAGTTTCAGTTTTAGTTTCAGTTTCAGCTCCAAGTTTTCTTAGTTTTCAGTTTCAGTCCAAGTCTTTTATAGTTTTCAGTTACAGCTCTGGCTAAAATGAGTTTCAGCTTTTGTTATCCTGTATGTTATCCTTATGTTATGCTAATCAAATTAATTAACTGCTGGTGAGACGGGTTCCAGATGTGCTATTCAAGGATATAGCCTAATACGTGTGGAAGCACAGCGAGTGAGTTCGCACTGTCCTCTCGGTCCTTCCTCAGAATCAGCATGACAGCGTCATCCTCCAGAACCCGCAAGAAGGCAATTTAATTAACCTTAAATTTGGGGATCTTTTTAGTTGTTGGTGCTAGGCTCCTTGTCCTTCTCCTTATGTAATGATTTTATAAAAAAGGTTGTTAATTAAGTTGGTGAAATCTTAAAATGATTATTTAATAATCTGAAAAAAGAAAATTAATTGGAAACAGATCAAATAAACATTGCCTGCATACAGGCGTATTTTAACATTTTAATGTATTTAATTTTAACGCATTTAATGCATTTTAATGCATTTTAATGCAATGATACTAAAGTTTTCATGCAGCATTACTTGTCACTCTGTTATGTACAATTTTGGTCTGTTCTGTAAAAAGCACTAGTTAAACGTATATATTTGCTGGAAGTTTACATGCTGGGAACAGGACCCAGTTTTTGAAACACTCGTCTATGCTAAACATGCATACGCTAGAGCTGAAACCTATTTCAGCTTCAGCGAGAGTTGAAACTAGTTTCAGCTTCAGCGAGAGCTGAAAATAGTTTCAGCTTCAGCGAGAGCTGAAACTAAAGTCTGACCAAAAAATCTTGGAACCGAACAGTCAGCACCAGTCCTGAGTTATCCTTTGAAGGTAGCCTATATAAAGTATATATTTTTAGAATCCTCAGGAGGAGGAGATTCCGATAAACCCATCATATCCGGTCTATATCCGGTTACCGGATACTAAATCGATAAAAACGCTACAGATTCGGAAGAAAAATGCTAATTAATTCATACTCTAGCATATTGGTCCTTGGCTCAAAACATTTCCGAAAATCGGGTCACATCCGGTCCATGTCCGGTAACCGGGTGCCCAGGTTACAAAAACTGTACAGCAAGATAGGTAGGTCGTACAGTTTCGCTGATTGGATTTTTGGATTCCTCGGGTCGAAATTAGTCTGTATCCAAAATTTTGTCCGGTTTGGACCAAAATTGCGTGATCTATGGTCGTATCCGGTTCGCAAAAAACCGGAAAAACCGGTTTTTCCGGCCTGGTGCTCGGAATCACGGATTAAAAATGTTCCCTTTTGGCACAGTGAATGTTTGGGAGGCTACTTCCATTTTACCGGTGTCAAAGAAATCGAATATCCGGTCCATTTCCGGTTCTGAGCTTTGAAATTTGAGATTTCATGGGCTATTATCTCAGTATCCGGTTGGTCCGGAAGTCAAATTATTGCATTAAAATTAAATTTGGTCTATCCCTAACCAACACCAACCTCAAATTACTTCATATCTGCTGTAAATTTTGAATGGCAGCGTTTTAAAAATGGTTCAAAAATAGGTTATATTGCGTGCGACAAAGCTAAGCGTATGGGATCAAATCTCATGTCCGGTTTAACAATTAGACAAAACAAACAAAAATCACCCATTTTTAAAACGCTGCCATTCAAAATTTACAGCAGATATGAAGTAATTTGAGGTTGGTGTTGGTTAGGGATAGACCAAATATAATTTTAATGCAATAATTTGACTTCCGGACCAACCGGATACTGAGATAATAGCCCATGAAATTTCAAATTTCAAAGCTCAGAACCGGAAATTGAGCGGATATTCGATTGCTTTGACACCGGTAAAATGAAAGTAACTTCCCAAACATTCATTGTGCCAAAAGGGAACATTTTTAATCCGCGATTCCGAGCACCAGGCCGAAAAAACCGGTTTTTCCGGTTTTTTTGCGAACCGGATACGACCATAGATCACGCAATTTTGGTCCAAACCGGACAAAATTTTGGATACAGACTAATTTCGATCCGAGGAATCCAAAAATCCAATCAGCGAATCTGTACGACCTACCCATCTTGCTGTACAGTTTTTGTGACCTGGGCATCCGGTTACCGGACATGGACCGGATGTGACCCGATTTTCGGAAATGTTTTGAGCCAAGGACCAACATACTAGAGTACGACTTAATTAGCATTTTTCTTCCGAATCTGAAGCGTTTTTATCGATTTAGTATCCGGTAACCGGATATAGACCGGATATGATGGGTTTATCCGAATCTCCTCCTCCTGAGGATTCTAAAAATATATACTTTATATAGGATACCTTCAAAGGATAACTCAGGACTGGTGCTGACTGTTCGGTTCCAAGATTTTTTGGTCAGACTTTAGTTTCAGTCTTAGTGTGGAGATGAAACTGTTTCAGTTTCAGTTTCAGCTCCAAAACGGTTCTAGTTTCAGTTTCAGTTTCAGCTCAAAAGTTATTTTAATTTCAGTTTCAGTTTCAGTTTCAGCTCTCACTTCGACTAAGTTTCAGTTTCAGTTTCAGCTCCAAATCTGTCATGGTTTCAGTTTCAGTTTCAGTTTCAGCAACTGAAACTGAAACATGTACAAGCTGAAACTAGGTTTCAGTTTCAGTTTCAGCTGCAGAAACAACACCACCAAATATACCATCTCCAGCGTTATGAAAACAGGTACTTGAACATGAGCTAATTTGAATTACAAATTGTTAACGTAGAAATTCCACTATTAATAACTGACTGAGCAGAAAGCTAGTCAGACTGGGGCCGATATTATAAAAATGGGGTTAAGGCTAACCCGGGTTAAGTCCATTTTGGGGTTAACCCCGAAATTTTTGGGTTAGGTTAACCCTTGGGGTTAACCCTGTATTAGAAAGCATTTTTCGGGTTAGGTTAAGTTAACCCGGTTATCCTATGAGTTAACCCCGATTTTAACCCCAACTAGCTCATACAAGCAGCTAACTCAGCTAGCAAGGATTTAACCCGGTTATTTTTGGGGTTAACCCCATTTTTAACCCCAATCTTCATTTTTGAACCCTTTTCATGAAAGCTGGAAATGATAAATTTGAAGTTCAGAAAATACCACCACGAAGAAAAGCAATATGAAAAATGTATTCCTCTTAATTTGCAAAAATTCCTAAATTAGTTTTTTCATCCAATCTCATCCGGGTTAACTGCTAACCCTCCTCACGGAGGAGGGTTGAGATTTGCTGGATTTAACCCCAATTTGAACCCGGGTTTCAAACCCAGGTTTGGTTATAACATTGGGTTAAGAGTTAACCCTAACCCTAACCCTAACCCATCTAGCGAAACCCGGGTTTCGCTAGCCCCGTTTTTATACTATTGGGTTAGGGTTGATAACCCAGTTTCTAACCCGGGTTAGCGATTTAACCGGGTTAAATCGCTTTATAATATTGGCCCCTGGTCTCCGAGCAAAAACACGTCAAGCATTCTGAAGCGTTCACTCAGAATTCCCCTGTCGGCTTTAATTGTACCGCATCAGGCAAACACACTTGATTCTTAAATCATACTGACTTATTGACTAGGTACCATGTAGGAGCTTGGGTGGCTTAGAGACTCGCCGACCTCAAGAGATAGAGAAACGCTAGTTCATTTCGATTGCCTGAAAATCCAAATTGCAGAATACTTCAAAGCTTTAGAACGTGACCTCATTTGATTTTCTAAATATTTGCTGAAACTGTTTCCGGGAATGGTTGTTTTTCTGTTGCCAATGGCTTGACCAAAATTTCTTTATTCGAATGGCTTCATTCTCACAATCCTGGTTGACAAGATACTCAAAACGTTTCAGTCAGCTTCTGTGTTATCGTCTTTAACTTAGGCGAACAGAGAAATGTGAAGTACTCCACGAAGACAGGAGCAGTAAGCCGTCTAATGAATGGCATAGTTTCTTTCAGTACACTTGCAGAGGCTCTATATCTTGTTTCTCCCGAGGAGCTGCTTGATTTTGCGGATACGTTTATCTCAGTACGTGGCTGGCATTTTTTGTTGCAGAATCTAAAAAAATAAAAAAGGGTACATGATAAAAAGACACTAAACATAGATCATGTAATGAGAACATCACCTGTAGCCCCACACATTGGCCGTCTCTAACACCGCCCCTACATGGGTATGCTATCTCAAACTGACCGTCAGAGGCTAAGTATATTGTGTGCTTGCACGTACTAAATAATGCATGCTTAACCCCCTGTCCAAATTATGCTCCTGTTCATTTTAGAAATACGGTTCTTGACACATTTGTCCAAAGGGTAGGCTGGCCACATTTTGCTGGTGCTATAATGTTAAAACTGGTTTGCATCTTCAAGCGTTTTCAAATACTAGCCTGCGTAACCACTTTTCAAATCCTCCATTACTGAACAACGTCCGAGCGGGAATGTAGATTGATGTGACCCACATCCTATACAATAACAAAATAATCACGAAAAGCTTGCATTTGAAACTTGTTTACTTTTGAAGACTTCGATTGTGTTAGCACATCTTTCTCATGACCTAGGCCTCTTGAGATGGTCAAACGTCACGTCGGCTAGTTTTGTCAATAGCTCAGCGAAATTTATTTACTATACATATGGTACTACCAAATGGTTGAAAAAACTGTTTTCGTGATTTTCCCAACTTTGTCTGTAAGGCGAGAGGCCACGTGCTCCATGGACTTTAAAGGTTTACACCTGTCGCTTATTCATTAGGACAGAATCTCTAACTGTCGCTTTTTCATTGAAATGATCGTAATCTATTTATCATTTATGCGAATAATAGATAATTTATAGAAGAGATTATTCATGTTTAATGTATTGTTATTGATCTTTTCAGCTTATCGGAGGAACTGCTTCTAATATCGATATGTTCAATCAATTTTTTTCTTCGTTGCTTCAAGGGGACGACGGTCCTGTCACTACAAAGACTGACTTTGCAACTTTAGTACCGCTGTGTCTTTTTAAAGATTTACCCTGTAATAGGTACTACTACTACTCCTACTGCTACGTTACTATGCAGAAGCAAACAAAGAAACAAACAACGATTTAACTTGGGAACTCCCTAGGATGTTACAAAGATCTTTACCTTTGAAATACATGCCTTCATAAAACGTGTGACTGCTCACTGATTTGCCAAATAACTTAAGGCTTACGACAAATAATTAACTGGCATTTTTATTAAAAATGACTAAAATGCTAACTTAGTAACCCTGTAGCATTTTTCTGAGCTTTCTAGTGATACAAGACTTGTTGCAGAAATTGTTCCTGTGAATTTGTTTATGTAACCGTGTGTGTGCGCGCGCGTTCGCTTTTGTGTGTGTAGTCGTAGTATTTCTGTACTATTACGTATAGTTTACATCTATATATGTTGCAGTACAGTAGGGAATTCAGCACAGTATCGGATTGCACTGGTAGTAGTACAGTGCGGGATCAGCCCTAGCACAGTGCAGACTGTAGCCAAGAATGAATGTATTTATAAAACCTGCTTCACTGCTGTTGCAACATGTTTGGGGGTCTGAATAGGTATTCTGATATTCAAGTACAAATGCATTTAATGATTCATGTTTTTTGCTTGATTAAGATTTCCTGCTGCTGAAGTTTTGTGAATTTCATTCTGTTGTCAGTTTGTTTAAGGGATTTCTTCTATGAGTGCTTATAGTTTAAGGCGAAAGTCTGACACGGATTTATGAATAGGGGCAAGATTACATAATATAAGAGTGTGCCACTAGGCACACTCTATGTTGTCCAAGCAAAAACTATGCTCTGCTAGCTAACGGCCCACCCCCCCCCGCAAATCAGACCCATCACTTCAAAGATTTTGAGCGCTATGTTTGTGTTCTAAGCTCAAAGCAGGCACAAAATTCGCGCACGCACTGCTTGTGTTTTTGAGCTTAAGCACATAAACATAGAGCGAGTGAGCGTACTCCCGTTTCGACTAGGTACTGATTTGTGGGGGGGGGTCACTAGGGTCTAATTTGCGGGAGGGGGAGGGGTGGGCCGTTAGTGAGCAGAGCATAGTTTTTGCTCTGATAACATAGAGCTTGCCTAGTGGCATACTCTTATAATTATGTACTCTTGATAGGGGTAGTTGTAGAACAATATGACCAGTTATATTAATCAGGTGTTCTTAAATTCTTCATATACAACGTGGACAAATTTCTGTAATTATTATATATCCGCTTTTGTGGGTTTTAACCATTTAGATGATAGTTGATAGTACAATATTTTTAAATAAACTAGTACAATAATAAAATATCTCTAAATCCCCTTATATAACGTAGTTACCTTAATTTCTTCTTATATTACGTATTTTCAAATTCTAAGAGAGTGTGTCGAGAGACCAAAACTTCAAGAATTTTTAAGTTTAAGTTTAAGAGATGTGCTGCCTCCATTTTGAGATACAATCACGCAACAACCGTAAATGAGTACTTGGCTTTATGAACCCGTTGAAAATCCCACATTAACTTAAAATATTTAAAAATGTAAACGATTCTTATGAAATGTTTCCACTTCCTACGAAAGGTTGCTTAACGTTTAAATATGTTGTATAAAATGGTACTACGTGAGGGAACAATTTTTCTGTGATCAACTAATTTATCAATTATATAAATAGATCACCCAGCATTAATTATGAAATGCTTATTATCAAACTTTCATTCAGTTCAGCTCCCAAACATTTTGTAACACCAGTGATCCCAATTTTATAAATACATTCAATCTTTGTTACACCTGCACTGTGTTAGGAAAGCTGATCCTGCACTGATCTAGACCGGGACTGTACTGAATCTCAGACTGTACTATAACATATACCGCATTTTATTTCATACACATTACAAAGAAAGCCATATATCTATATCTATCCATGTTTTCTGGTTTTAGCACATCGCAACATCTAGTGTTCAACGAATACTATGACAAATCTCAAGGAGAATGCTTCACTTTAAGCTCAACTAGCACGGCTCACCAGGCTGGAGAAAATTACGGTAAGAAGAGGAAACAGAGTGTTCAAAACCTTCATTCTTTATGAATAATTTCTGGCAAGCCAAAGACAGAAATTGATTTAGGCGGGTTAATACCGAAATATAGAGCTATTAGCATATTACCAGCAAAAGCATGCAGAAAAATGGAAGCATGAAAGTTAAGTAATGAACCAATTACTTCAATTCAAATTCTGCTTCTGCAATTCAAAAATGTACAATGTGTCAGAATGCTAATGTCAATAGGACTGAAACCTGTTGTGTTTATTTTTGTTTTTAATTAGCAATGCAAAACCAAAATTTATACCTTAGCGGCTGCAAAAACAGTCTTCGTACAGTTTCATTTAAAAATAGAATAATTATAATTTTGACGCAAATTTCAATGCACGCAGTACGATAAGGAAAAATAACATGAATTGCAATTAAAATTTCTAAAACTGTTCCAATCCGCTAGTGGTATGCGTTTTCGAATTACGTTTACCTGAGTCCAAGTCTAGCTGAATTTTATGTTTTTGAATCTTTTCTATTAGCAAGACTGGGTTAAGGAGAAAAACATGTCTTCAATCTTGCTTATAGTCTGCAGACGCCTCGGAGTTGCAGGACACGGATTTGAAACCAATTGGAAATTTCTCACATATTCCATATCGGCGTTCTCGAAAATGGGCATTTGCTTTAGCCATGTTGCTTAAGATTTAGGAATTAGGAAATTAGATTAGATTAGATTAGATTTAGGAATTAGGAATTTTGATCGGCAGTAAACTCTTGCAATCTGCCCCACGTCTTCCTGTTTAACATAACTTTATGATTAAGGTCTGAAGCTTGTAGTAAACTTAACAGCCACCGTGCATTTAGTGGAGCGGAAAGGTGTAGGACCGGTAATCAAACTCGGACACGAAAGTTCAAATCCGCTGGTCAGTTCTGAACGCTGGGAACTGAGCGCCAACTTTCAGCATTCGCTTGGAGCAGTGTTCGTAAGTACATAATATTCAATTGCATGTGTCGCTTGCAGTATCTTGCCACAGCTGCAGACAATTCAGCTGAGGAAAACGGGTGGGAAATAAAAGAACTGAAGGTGATTCAGTTGAATATATATATATATATATATATATATATATATATATATATATATATATATATGTATATATATATATACGTAGAATTACAGCAACCTAAGCGATCTTAAAAACGTATAAGGTTAAAACCCTCATGTTTTTAACGTCATAGGCATAGCAGTTTTTCTGACTAACGGGTTTTAAAAGATATAAATCTAAAGATGGGCATTGCAGAAATGACCTGCATACCTTGGTGAAAGGTTGACTAGCGGTTTTGTTGAAATTTCGGGTCATACGAGTTTCCCTGAAAAATTTTTTGGATTGATGGCAGTAGCAAACACTGATGAACAACAATTCTGTAAATAAAGACAGTAGAAATGTTGTTTAGCAAAAAGAGCACTACTTCGGAAGTGATTATGGACAATGTAGAACAACACCGGATGAGCTAACGTATCAGCTGTTTCAATCTCCAGAATATCACCGAACGGTAGTTTTACGTCATTAGTCATTTTACTTTACCATTATGGGTTAGTCCAACAAGAAATCGTTTAGTTAGGGTCCCAAGGTGAAAACTTCGAGGAGAATAAAGTTTGCTTTGGTTCAAATCAAATTGAATCAAAAGTGGTCGTACTTTTCAACATTATATCTTACACTTGCTCTGAAAGCACCACAGCAATACGGTTCGAACATTAACTAATTAATTAATTAATCGTTCCGTTCGTTTGTGTTGACAGTTTCTGACTGTAGCTTGTTACAAACTCGTTGTTTGGAAATTAATGATCAGAAAAGCATAACTGGCATTTTGGACAGTTTGTAGTATATATTATGCAAGATAAATTCAAAGCTACCGGTACGAATACTTGAACAGAGTCTAACATCGGGTAGGCTTTGGTATCTTACGAAAAGCAATGCTTGCACGGTTTCACCAATCTATCCTCCAAATTGATGCCGTCTGGCACCACCCCATATGGATAACAGTCCCAGTCCTAGCACACTAGTTAACACATTATGTACATGGCGTGTTAAATGTACAAGCTTGGACCCTCTCCACAAACTAATCTTTTGTTAGTTTTATAATTTATAAGTCTACGAAGAAAAAGCCAAAGCTCACTTGGACCCAGTACCCAGTGACCATCCCACAAAGTGGTACTCAGTGGAAGTGGGAGTGCACTGCTTACGCAAACTGTGTCTACTTTTGCTGAATAGTATAAGAAACCTTTAATTCATCAGGGTTACCTTGTGTGGACGGCGGTCTGCCGTCAGTGCGCACAGAAAGTGTTTTTCTCCTCAAAGCATAAAGCTTTAACTATGTATTTCGTGAAAGCATAAAGCTTTAACTATGTATTATTGGTTTGAACTTAACAGGAGAATCCTAGAAAATAATAACTGCCACCATAATATAACCGTATCATTTCAAACCTTTAACATTTAAGGCCTGCTATTTGAGTTGCTACCAACAGCATATGTACTCAATATGTGGCTGTTATTCCGGAAAATATCCAATGTTTTCTGTTGGAGAGGAGTGTTATCGCTTCCCTGAAAAACGTAAGCAAAAGGTTTTAAGTGCAAGTATTTATAAAATTCCCACAATTGTAAAACGTCTGTCAAACTGCTAATTTAGTGCTGGTACAGATCGCTACGCTTAAATTTACTATTTGATCACTCAGTTATAGCTCAGTTCATAGCTTACTCAGTTAAACTTAATGAGCTCTATTTTGAGATAGTTAAAGCAGCTGAATTTATGTAATCTATTAACGAATTTTCTAGCGTTAAAGCAGTAAGTCTTACCGAATAAGTTACTGACAATTTTACCGGAACGTTGAGGTCTGCATATGTTAAACAAAATAAACGGAAGTGTTTTTAATTTTGTATCAAACGTCTCCCGACAAACGTATGCATCTGAATAATTGTTATAAGTAATTGTTGCAAAATTTTAAGCTGAGCTGCCAGGAATTAGTGTTTGATTTAGGCTTTCATAGTTATTTAATTACTGCTTGATGATTTAAAATATAATGCTTGGACGATAAAGTGGCAAAACCAGCTCATCAGAGAAAATAGCAAATAATGGAGTAATGGATCACTTACCAATAGTTCAGTAATGCTCCGCTTTCAGCTACGAATTCTACTCATAGAACTCGTACTGCAAGTTCAACAAAGTTCCACCTTCCAACATGTGTGGAAAGCTGAATCAGGGCTAAATAAATTTGGGAATAGTGTATAAGCGGCTCATTTATATGAGTCTATGATTCGATATCTGACTTCTAGATGAACAACCTTTTTGACATTAATAATATCACCATCCATGCGCACACCTTCACACTTCAACCCATTTTAGTTTGCAACATCAGGTTACCTTTTAGACATATGTGCTTGGAAAAAGGTTGGTAGGTTCCGCGATGACTTACACAACTGGACAAAAAGCTGCGACTGCCCAAATGCATGCAGGTAAAATGTATTGCAACGTTTATAAATAAATGCTTAGCACACTGGTATGAGTAGGCCAAGCAATATCACTAACCCCGATTGTATAAATGGACTTTTAAAAGTCTTATATAAGTAATACCAAGAGTACATAATAATAAGAGTATGCCACTAGGCAAGCTCTATATTATCAGAGCAAAAACTATGCTCTGCACGCTAACGGCCCACCCCCCTCCGCAAATCAGACCCTAGTGACCCCCCCCCGCAAATCAGTACCTAGTCGAAACGGGAGTACGCTCACTCGCTCTATGTTTATGTGCTTAAGCTCAAAAACACAAGCAGTGCGTGCGCAAATTTTGTGCCTGCTTTGGGCTTTAGAACACAAACATAGCGCACAAAATTCTTTGAAATGAAGGGTCTAATTTGCGGGGGGGGGTGGGCCGTTAGTGAGCAGAAGTTTTTGCTCTGATAATAGAGAGTGTGCCTAGTGGCACACTCTTATATTATGTACTCTTGGTAATGCATACTGTGAGGACTTCGATAGCTGCACCTATAAATGTGCTGCTAATTTTACAAACAGTGGTACAAGTTGACTTCCTTCCGCGGGGAAGACTAGGGCCATTGGCCCATTAGCTAATTTCAATATAGCAAGTTTTGAGCGCGCAACGCTTTCAGCTGAGGAGAAAGCTTTATGGCGGTCAATCGTACTCTGCATTTGTGTGCTCCAGTAGTAGACTGTCGAAGTGGGCATCAGTATTGATGAGTCAATGTGCCACATACTTTCAGGGAGTTTTCCGAATTATTTCAACTTTCAGGGTAGACTGCTGCGTGCTTTTATCAGCTGACAATGTCGTAATCATTTCTGAGCATTTACACACGCCACACCTACCCCCTTGCAGTGTAAATCGACCAAATGAAAATTTGCTACTGTCTTTTAAAAAATTACGTGTATAATTCAAGACGGAAATCAACATTTTCAGTTTTCGTAACAGAACTCTCCTGTAGCTTTAGAATTCGTAACTCCACCTGTAACTGACTGCACAGAGCATTTTTGTCTAGGAAGCTTTGAAGTACCCACCATTTCTTATTAAACTTATTACCGCAATCTTATTTAAAATGTTGATATAATGCAAAAGTGAAAATTTAATTGAGGTTGTCACGTAACCGTAAACCAAATCAGTTGTTATGATCTGATGCTTTAATTAGATATAACAGACGTTAGTTTGTTGCAGAAATGAATACTTTGAAATTACTGCCACTTTGAGCAAGCCAAAGAATTTGGTAAGTTTGAAAACTCGTAGGCAAAAATGTTTACAACGACATTATTTACCATTAATCGCGATTTCCCATCCCTTAAAATATCACCTGCATTTACCTTTCTAGGATGAGCTATATAGGAGTTTAATAGTCTTCATCCTGATGAGCATCCAATGCTTATTTAGAATATATTCGTGTTCTATGGTCATCGTAAGAACCACTGCTTCCTTGCAAGCTATGCCGGGAGCTTGGAATTTTTTAAAGCGATGCCTGAGTCATATCAAGAGTACATAATATATAAGAGTGTGACAGCAGGCAAGCTCTCTGTTATCAGCTGTAGGTACATGCTATGTTCGCTAACGGCTGACCCCCCCACAAACGTGTATGTGCTCTTCAAAGAAATTCGCACGCTATCTTTACGTGTTAAAGCTCGAAAACACAACTACTCAGTTGGTTCAATGTGCGTCTGCTTCGAGCTTTAACACGTGCGTATAGATGCACAAGATAGCGTGCGAATTTCTTTGAAGAGCACATACACGTTTGTGGGGGGGTCAGCCGTTAGCGAACATAGCATGTACCTACAGCTGATAACAGAGAGCTTGCCTGTTGTCACACTCTTATGTATTATGTACTCTTGGTCATATCAATCCTGACACACTAAAAGATGCGTTTAAAGCAATACATTCAAAATTGATAGGAAATAGTCGCACAATCAACATGTGCAGAATGCATTGCTACAGAAACGAAAATTATAGGCTTGTTATGCCATAAAATTATAAACAAAAATTAAAAAGTATAGAAATAAATATTAGTAAAATTGTTCTGAATATGTAAATATAAATGTGTAATGTATGTTAACATACGCAACCACAACTAGGAGAAGTTGCATGACTTGACTTAAATTTGTTTTAGAGTATACCAAGTGATCGCATCAACAAAGCTGAACGGTATGTGGATTTTGCAATCGCGAACGTGTGACTATGATACATAGTCACAATGCCTCCATGCAGGCTTATATTACAGCACAGCTTAATGCATCAATAATTTGGATATGCAGTTATCGATTTAGTTTTAAAGTAGGGTTGTTCCGGGCCGTGTAGTGCGCTGGCTTGAAATTTTCCTCAATCCCGGTCGGGAAGAAATCTGGAATCCGGAACGCTACATTACCCAGTCAAATCCTCAGAGCCCACCGGTCCCATCGGTCTCAGGATAATAAATGTATTTTATTGCCTCTGGCTTACGCTTCCCTTAGCACCTGCGCTTAAATCAATGCGAAATAGCATTAGCAGAATGACATCTAATTATGATTTTGTTTTTGAAAATTATTTAAAGTCAAGACATTATCATTTATCATTTATTTTTGCCGGTACTGACACAAGGCTATTTCAGTTTTCAATAAACTTACTCAATTCCAACAGATTTTGCAGCTCGCCCTTTAACGCCAAGGACAGTTCCTGTTTACCCCGTCCTTGCTTATGAATGACTGTGCAACTGCGCAAAAGCTGGCAGCACGTTAAAAAAGCAGAGTTTGGAAATAAGCAAAACTGACTGAAAGTTTTCATAAAAAAGGTAAATTAAGTATGGTAAAAAATAAAGCCTTCAAAAGTATTCTGAGCGTGTCCTTGCAGGCTGTGAACAAGTGTTTGACGCGGGCACAGTCACAATAACTGGCTGGTGGGGAAATCGGGCAGTCAAGGCAAAGCATATGTGTGGCTGCTGTATTCCTCTGATATCTTCCTTCTTGCTTTCAGGCGATGTTTTACCACTTTTGATCCTTATTTCAACATTTCACATTTAAGCTTTAACAATGATCATACTGAGACGAGTAATAAATTTAGCTAATGCGTTGTATTTGAGCAATTTGCTGTTATCCTAAAACCTTTTAAATATATGCAATCACATAACAAATATACACGTTTAGACTAACCAAGGTCCACGTATTTCTCCAGTCATCGGCTTACGTGAAACGACAGGAAGTTCCCGAAATTAACGTACGTCGAAATCAGCTTTTGTAATGTTCATTTTATCTGTAAAATTAATAACAATAGATTAGAATGAAAAATAGAGTGCCTCGTTTTTCTCCCAAATAGTCTAAACAAACGGTTACGCTAAAGTCAAGGATGACTTTAGAGTCATTAACGCACTGTAAGGACACGCGTTGACGAATGTCAACATGCGTTGAACTGCTACAACGCGACGCGACATGCCGTTTTAGCCGTTTGAAATCCAGTTGTTGTCAAAAAACGCTCGCAGGCATACACGTGTATACAAATTCCTTGTCTAACAGAATAATTGAACACTAACTGAATCTTCTGTTTAATATTGCTTAGATAATTGATTTGCTTTCCCAATTCGCTGGCATCATGGGAATAGCTACTGGAGCTTCAGTCATTTCTGTTGTGGAACTGCTCAACCTCGCCTTTTATTTTGCCAAACGAAGATATTACTGGCACAGATATTGGATTTGGACGATGGAAATGTGAAAAAAACATTGATTGTCTCTTTTGTGTACACACAGTATTTTTCTCAAAGTAAATATTATGAATGCTAATGTACAAGCGTAATTAAACAAAGCTGATGGGCAATTAGGCTACTAAATTGATTTAAGTACGACGAGGATTATTGATTTTATGATTAGATGATCATTGTGTGAGATATTTGTTGAAAACGATGTTAATTCTGGAAATTATTTCATGAATGATAAAGCTATTCTTAGAACTTAGCTACTTTGGTAGTTTTCAAGATGGAGTCACTTGGGTTGAAAGTTGTAGTCGTTAGTCTTGGTTAGGAGCTATTGGTAGTTGGTGGGGTTTGGGATTCCCACGAGTGTGTTGGCAGCTGAGACTTATTGTTGTGATTTATTGTAGCTCGAGTTGTCAGGTGAAATATTTGATTTTGCTGTCTTTTACATTTTATGAAAAATGTTATTTGCTAATTTCGTGTAAATTCAAGATTAAAATATCGTGTGAATTCTGCTAACTTTAATTAGGGTTTTATTAGTTAGGCACGAGGAGGAGCGGTAGGCATACACTACCGATTGTGAACCTGCAACTAAGTAGTCAAATCTTGTTTATTAGTCATGAAGTACAGGCACAGATAATAACTTTCTTTTTACAAATTGGCGACCGTGAGATGCGGTAAATGCCTATTTTTTCGCCTCCTCATACTCGTGCCAGATCAAAATTATTAGCAGATAAAGTTTCTCTTTTTGATAATTTGCCTGCTTTTCAGGCCCCTGAAGTCGACGATAATTTTGTTATGTCTCAGTCTGCCGCTGGCCCCAGCAGTTTGGGGGTTGGGGGGAATCTCCCCCAACCAACTACGAGTTTGGGGGGCGGGGGGGTGTCACGTCCATCGTTATCTGGGTTGGGTCGGGGCTTGCCTCGTCCCTCCCCAGTGCCCCCAACACCCAGTTCCGCTGTTGTATCTGCTCAAAATTCTCACAGTTCTGGGGTGGGCCGGGGGAAGTCTCCCGGTTCCCACTACTCAGCCCAGTTGGGTCAGCCCTCTCCGGGGGCGGTCCCAAATTCAAATATTCAGTCTGTAGGTGCGGGGGGTTATACGGCTAAGTTGCATCAAACTTTTGGGGGGCCAATGGTTGCAGTCACAGAGCAGTCCCCTATGCCGGATGGGGGGGTTGTTCCCCCCACGGGTGTGGTTCCTCCCCCTCAAATTTCAGCTGATCTTGCTCCGGAGGTTCAGGCCCAGTGGGCTGGAGTTGACCCTACAACTCTCCGGATTATACGTGAAACGACTGTTCAAGATGTTGAGGGGGCAGGTCCCCATTTGGTTTCGCGTTATGGTGTGTCGGTCCCGTCCGAAATTCGGGTCCGTACAGTAAGAACTATCTCGGCTGAAAATTCTTCAGAAACTTCAGTTCAAGCTGTAGGTCCGGTAGGGTCTCAAATTGTTTCTCGTTTTGCGTTACCGGCTCCCCTATCGGCGGATACGCGTCAGTCAGATTTTCCGGCGGGGAGGGCTCCTCCGGAAGGGGGAGGGGGCTTTGCCTCTCCCTCAGATAATACGGTAGTGCAGACTGGTACGGGGGGAGAGCAGAATTTGGCAGTTCCTTCTAGTCAGGCCGTCACAAATGCCACTTCCCAGTCCGCCAACGAACGATTTATTGACAGTGCCTATCAGAGGGTCTTGAGTCCCAACCAAAATTTGGGGGACCCCCAAGAAAATTTTCAGGGATTGACGGGCGTCGTGTCGGGTACGCATGATACGCATTTGATTCCATTGGGATATCCTGGAGCGATCTACACGCAGTCCGTCCCATTGAATCAGCCAGTGGGTGGCTCAGTTCCACAGGAAAATTCTTCTGAATATGCCTCCCCCCAGTCCCAAATTCCAGTGCCGACTTCCCTCCCAGTGACGTCTGGTCCCCGAATCGACCCAAATCTAATTATGATCCGATCAGATTCGCAGGACTGTATCCCAGTGCCACCGTGCCCACACGGAGCAGTCGGCATTCCGGGACCCTATCCTCCTAAATGTCCCGATGAAATTTATCCTGTTGTGCCGGATCCAGCTACCTTGAATCCGCCTCCGGTGTCCCCTGAATTTTATGCCCGTGATACTGTGCAGGGGGGCTCCATCTACCTGACCCTGCGGCCGAATACGTACGGCTACCATCTGTATCAGGGGGCGTGTATGGCTGGCCCTCAGCCCGGGTTGGAGCGCCATATGCCTCAAGTCCGACATATTCCTGATCCGTCGCGTGAAAAAGTAGACCAGTATGCTTTGAAATTACCCAAGACATTTCAATATGACGTTTTAGAGAGACAAGTCCACGAGAATCCTACTGTTCATGAATTGGAACGTTCGGGCATGTGGACTCCAACCCGGCAAGATTTACAGGGATCAATACCGAATCCGTATATGCCTGGGCCACCGCCCCGTGATCCAGATGCTGACGCCTACTATTTGGCCGCAGAAACGGTAGCCCATACTCAGACTTGTGATTTTGTGGCTCAACATACGGTGGTCACCCCTGGTCCGGGGTCCTCGGCCCCTGTGCGGCCCCAAAACTTGGTTTGGATCCCGGTTACGGGTGCCGGCCAGGGGCTGGGAGGGCCCCCCCAGGGGCATACTCGGCCATCAGGCCACAATTTGGGTCAAAATTCTGGAATGTCGCAGAATCAGCCGACCAGATTAGTTTGTCCAGATCAGCGACCTGTTTTGCAGCCAAGAATGTCACAGGCTCAGATGACGAATCCTCCTCCCCAACCATCTGTTCAAGCTTCAGTAAGACATCCGGTACCTCGTCTGACGGCTGCTCCGCCCCCTAATCCTCCAATTCCTGTTTCGGTACCAAAAGTCGTCCCCCAACCGGTTCTGGCGACGCAAACTTATGTTCAACACCCAACTCCTTCTACACTGCAGGCTATAGATGCGTCGGTGGCAAAGCATGATGCTTCTCTATACAGAATGTATATTGATATTCTACGTGATATTCCCAGATTTGATCCGGACAGGATGTACTTGGAGGAATGGCTCCCAAATTTCAAATCTGCAGCAACAATTCACAGGATTCCATCTGAACAGTGGGCAAGGTTGCTGTTCAACAAGCTAACGGGAAAGGCACTGATCTATGCCTCCCGCTGCGGACCTGAAGTTGCTGACACTTTTGAAGGATTTGTCAACCTGTTGAAGTCCCAATTTCCACGACCACAATTGTCAATTCGGGACAGGTACGTATCTTTTGCTAGAAGGGTCCAGCGTCATGGGGAGTCGGTACGTAGATATATCTCGGAGTTACAGGCCCAAGCCATTTCCATCTGGCCGGACGATGCCTTGGAACGTGAACAGCAATGCGTTCAGCAACTTTTTGCTGGAATCACGGACAAAACCTACATCAGTGCCTTGGCTCCACTTTTTATTGACCACGCCCCCACTATGGATCAAATCTTACGTATAATTGATAAATTGGATTCCCGGGACACAAGACCCTCCGAAGAAGATAGCCTGTGCTATTCCATGCCTCTATATCAGGTATCGGCGGACGACATGGTTCAAAACGATTCCAATCCAAATTCCAAGCCTGCCGTGGAAAAACCCAAGGATTTGGCGGGTGGAATCCGTATGGAGTTGCGGGAAATGCGCGATTGGGTGGAACAGCAGATCCGGGACCGGTTCAATCAGATGGAAGAAGAACGAAAAAGGAGATTGGGCCCTGTTTGTAAGTTTTGTAAGAGAAAGGGGCACCCCCCAGAAAAATGCTGGGACAAATATCCTGAATTAGCCCCCCCAGATTATAGAGTTCGCCCTTCACCTCGGGGGGTCAACTACGTGGGGGATGGGGCGTACGTATATCCCCAGCAGTACCAGCTTGCACAGGGTTATTATCAGCCGCCTGTCCAAACAGCCTACTATGAACAGCCTACATACGTATATACTCAGGCTCAGGCTGCTCCACGGGTGGTTCAGCAAGCCTCTCAACAGGCGATGGTTCCAGTCCAGCAGCCAGTACAGTATCAATATCAGGCTCCGGTGGCCCAGCAGGCGCCCCCACAGGCTTCTGCTCCCGCTCGGGCGCAGGCACCTGCGGCGGTGGCTTGCGCGGGGGCACCGGTTCCGCTGGCGCAACAGTCGGCTGTTCAGGTTGCGGCGGTCCAGGCGGGTTCTCCAGTTTCATATTCGGGTTTTATTCAGGGTCCCACTCAAAGTCCGACTGTTTCAACTGTCCAAATTTCTGAACCTGCTGCTGTTCAACAAAATCAAGCTCCGGTACGAACTCAAGTCCCCGTGCAAAGTGTACCTTCCCAGGAGCAGGTTATGCAAATTTTGTCCCCATTTCATGTTGGTATGATTGAAGCCTTTTCTGATCCTCCTGCTCAAACATCTGCAACGTCTGCTCAAACACCTGCAACATCTACCCGAACTTCCGTCCATGTGTTTGGCGCAGAATCACTTTCTGGCGCATCTATGGTAGAGGACAGGTTTGTACATTTGTTTAATGTTGCGACACAGAACGTGGTCAAATTGGCTTCCATCCATTCGGCTACTACCACGTTCATGATTTATGCCTTTTTATGGCTTATGTTTTTATTTACCCGAAAATCTCTGTATTTTCAAGATCAAAAGGAGACAGGACTTTTGCAATCACTGCTATCTCCTGAAGAGATTTGTACTGACTGGTTTTCGAGTCCAAAATCGCAATCGGCGGCAGTAATGGAAATTGATGTAGATGTCCCCCCAGCGTCGGAGATTGTCGGCTCAGTCGAACCTGCGGCGGATTACTGGGCCCAGGATACCCAATTCTCGGTCCCGCTGGTGGTGTCTCAAGCCCGCGCAAACTTGTACTCATTGGGTCATGAAATGTTGTTTGCCGTGGATGTACGTATGGGGGCGCCCCCACCTCGGGTAGAGTTACCTTTTGATGTGTACGTACGCGAAAATACTCTTGAAAACGATATTGTTTTTCACTGTGAGGAGGCAGAAGATTTAGTCCATGATTCTGAAATGTTTTCTCAAAAGGATGAAATTGATGAAAGTGGGGTTTTTTCTTCGGATCCCTTGCCTCCCCTAAAAGAGGGGGTAAGCGGGGAGGGTGATGTAGAACTGGAGGAGCAGCCTCTAGAAGTGGTTTCAGGAAAAGCAGCCCTAATAAAAGGTTTTTCGTCTCCCCCTGATCCGGAGGAATGTTTGAAGGAGGAGGTGGGCCTGTCTAAAGAGGGGGTAAAACCCCCTACTCCTGAGACACCCCAGCCTCTGAAATCGTGTTTATTTGCGGGGAACGACCTGGCGTCGCTCCCCTTGAATTTGTCTACTCGTTTACCGTTGGTCCCAGTGGCTTTTGCCGAAGAAGTGGATTTCTGGGTTCAGGACACGCAGGAAGGTCAGTCCTCCCTCCTCCCGGCAGGGATTCGGTCAGAGCCTTTGCCGGAAGCTCTTCTCGGGAGATTGTCCCAAGGAGGATTGGATCAGGATTCCAGTCCGTCGGCGGGTTGTCTCCCGGAAGAGCTGGGCCCCGTTGAGTCGGAAGAGGATTCTGGCTTTCCGGATAGCCCGTCAGGAGAGACGATTGAGGTGTCTGAGCAGCCGGTGGGAATTGCCACCACTGTACCTAAAGTTCGTTCTTGGGTAAGAAAATCGTTAGTTAGGAAAATTCACCCTGGGGAGGAAGGTTATGAACGCCCGGTTTGGAAAAATTTCTCTGAAAATCGTGTCCCCGAAAATGGTGAAATTGTACGTACGGAGTTGGACGACCAGTTGTTAGAGCCGTTATCAGTGTTGGACATGGGTTCGAGTCCCGTTTTGTCGGCTCTCCAGAAACGTGCTCTCTTGAATCAGAAAAAAATCTGATCCTCCGGCCGAAAATATTCATGTGAATCGGCTGAAACCGTTCTATCAAGATAAATAGTCCCCCCTCCCCCTCCTGGTTGTGCTGTATATGTTGTATCTCGTGTCCCTACCTATGAATTTATATCAAATTTCTTATGTAAAAATATTATTTCTTTGAATATATAAAATTTTATTGATTTTTGTATACTATCAGAATAAATTACGTCTATGGTTACCGAATTTTCGGTTTAAATTTTCCTTGCTATTCTTAAATTTCTACGTCAAAAGTCTTATTTCTTAGTGATTCTCAAATTCCCAATATTGAACGTTTATAACATCTGTTTAGGTTATTTTTCTCACTTTTCTTTAATTTTGTGACCCCTCCATTATTGCCGTATACGTATGTTGTGACTTGTTCTTTTCTTGTTTTAGCTTCCTGATCTTTTTGTTTATTTTAGCATCTTACCTTATTCTTTTCGTTTTTAACACTGTATACGTATATAACTTCTGTGTATGATCTCACTTTTTGTTTCGTGTTTCACTTACTTTTTATGTTTTAGGCGCATTACTTTCTGTGTGTCTGATCTCTTGCTTTCTGGGGTGACGTGCGTGTGGTGGAAATTTGGTGGTCTTGGATTTGGTCATTGGGTACTATCTGGGAAACGGGTACCGCCCGTGTTTTGTCAAGACTTCCAGGACTGTCGCCACGATTTGTAGTTGTTGTGTAAAAATTTGTACTGTAACAGTTTGCGTACCTACGTAATTGTTTCACGGCGTACTCTTGAGGAGGAGGATAAGTCCCGACGCAGGCGGGAGGCTGCCATTCGGCAGAGCCGGCGTTGATGCGGCGTTGTTGTTGTTGTCAGGGGGGTGTGTTTTTCTGTGCCCTTGTGGGGGGTTGTGTTGACCGGTTGGTTTTTATCTTTTCTCTATTTTTGTAAATTAACCTAATACTTGCGTAGGAGGTTCTGGTTGGTCCCTAGGGGGGTGGTGTTTTCTGATAAAATTGTTATTTATATGACTCGATTTGATTATTGTACGTATATAGACATTTTTAGATGAAATTTACATGATTTAAATTTTTAGATACGTATGTTTTACATATGATTTCTATGCCTTATTGGCAGTGATACTCTTGAAAGTTTATTTTTTAAATTGAATACGTATGTTTGTTTTGATGATTGTTGAAAAACTTGGTTTAAATTTATAGATGTACGTTTAAGCCTCAGATGGCTGGAGTATCCATAGAAATTGTAAGAATTTTCCCTAAATTGTACAAATTTTCTTACTTGAATGATTGTTAGTACGGGATGGGTCTGTTTTGTAGGGGGTATTTGTTTACCTCGTCCAATTGGTGTTTTCCGGAACCTCCTACATTGTTTTAAATTTTTGTCTCACTATTTTTACCATTTTACTTTTGTTTTTAATTTTTGTTACTAAAGTCACAACATTTTACCTTTAGGCAATAGTTCTGGGGTTACTTTTATTTTTCTCCCGCCTCTCGTGGGGTGCTGCGGTTACGATCCCAATCCCCAGATTAGGATTCTGAGGAGCGTGGAGAATAACATGCAGCACTTTCACAATGATTCCGTAGTTTGTCAGCCGTTTTTCTTTGATAGGGAACTGTCAGCACTTCTTCCTCTGGGATTAGGATTCCTGGGGCGGGAAGCACTGGCCGTTTCCCTCCTTAAATTCATAGGTAGGGCTAGTAGGTATGAAGCTGGTAATAGATATGTACTGTATGTGGTTGTGGTTCCCTTTGTTGTGATGTATATATATTTTGTCGTGTACGTAGGTTGTCGTATTTTGTCGTGTACGTATATTGTTGATCATTCCTTTTTGCTACTAATAAAAGTACAGTTATTTTGCATTTATTTTGCGTATATAAGTGTGTATGTATCCCTCCCGTCCCCCCTCAGTGAGCCTATGTTCCCTGTTTGGATTGGTGGTCCCTGCCCGGCTGTTCCTTTGGACGGATGGAGCGTCGGAGGTTTGGGGTGACTGGCGTGGTGCGTGTCCTGCCTTGTTGGGCACTGTTCTACGGTTATCCGGTTGTCCGGGTCTGTGGTCCTACGGTTATCCGGTTCTACGGTTCTGGTCCCGGGGTGCTATCTGGTTCTTGGAGAGTTCTAGCCTCGTGGGGGGCGGCTCTCCAGGAGCACTGGTGGGACAGGTTGGTTATTGTTTGTGGCTTTGTACCGGTGATTGCGGGTATTTGGTGTGGTCAGCTCGGTGCTTTGAGCTTGGTAGAACTTTTTGTGCTGGTCGTGTGGTTTCTTGGCATCATGCCTTGAAGGTCTTGTTGGTGGTTTCCGGTGGTGGTGTTGGGTGGATTTGAGTGTGGGTGCGTCCACGGTTGGCTACGGGCATGTCCTGCCCATAATTGACTGTTTGCTCGCCTGAAGACTCTTGTCCTGGGTCTAGGCTCGCTGTTGATTGTCCTCTGTTCCCCATATATATATATGTTGTCTTTTGCTGATATCTTCAACGTGGTAGGGGGAGGATCTTTGTATTTAGGGATATGCGTGGGTTGGGGGGAGCTTTGGGGTGAAATTTATTCAAATTCTGTTAAATTTTGTTGTTCTTCTTACTTTCTTTGAACGTCGGAGGTTTCGGATTATCTTTATTAGGGGCGCCCGCTACCTTGGCTGGGCCATTGTACTGTTTGAATTCTTTTTCTTTTCTTCGTTGTTCTATTACCAGCTATAATCATGTTGTATTTTACTCATTTTTGTTCTTTTCGGGTTCTAACTGTTTGGTTTGTGTTTCACTTTTCTGTCCTAAAACGAACACGATACTTTCTTCTTTAAAATTTTTCTTGGGAAATTCTTGCCATCTTGTCTACTGCCATGATGTTGCCACCATGTTTGATTCGGTGCTGCTTTATATCTTGTGCTTTATTACCGTTGTGCTTTATTCATAGAATCTACCTTTACATGGCATTGTTCATAGTCTATATTGTCCGGTTAGTCTGTATAGTGGGGTGAATCATTAGGATACTTCTGTCTGAGGTTTGGGAAATTTTTGTTTTTTCATCATAGGTTGGCCTGTGTACATATTTGTCTGTTGCCGCTTTGCGGGTATGTCTGTTGTTTGTGTGTGTTGTATGTTTTCTTTTGTATGTTGTCGTCAGTTGTGTTGTATGTCTTTGTTTTTTCTTTATCGGGGCGAGCACCGGTAGTGGGCCCGTGTGTGTGTTGTGGTGCTTTGTTCCCATTGTCAGCCTCTGGAGAGGTTCTCCAGTGTAGTTTTACGGTGTGTTTCAAAATTCTAACACGCGTTTTACCGAACTAGTACCTACGATTCGTTGTCTAACCTAAATTTTATACTACTAATTTCCGTACCGCGGCGTGGGCGCGCGGGCCAAAGAGGGGGTAATTTGTGAGATATTTGTTGAAAACGATGTTAATTCTGGAAATTATTTCATGAATGATAAAGCTATTCTTAGAACTTAGCTACTTTGGTAGTTTTCAAGATGGAGTCACTTGGGTTGAAAGTTGTAGTCGTTAGTCTTGGTTAGGAGCTATTGGTAGTTGGTGGGGTTTGGGATTCCCACGAGTGTGTTGGCAGCTGAGACTTATTGTTGTGATTTATTGTAGCTCGAGTTGTCAGGTGAAATATTTGATTTTGCTGTCTTTTACATTTTATGAAAAATGTTATTTGCTAATTTCGTGTAAATTCAAGATTAAAATATCGTGTAAATTCTGCTAACTTTAATTAGGGTTTTATTAGTTAGGCACGAGGAGGAGCGGTAGGCATACACTACCGATTGTGAACCTGCAACTAAGTAGTCAAATCTTGTTTATTAGTCATGAAGTACAGGCACAGATAATAACTTTCTTTTTACAATTGTAATCAGTCTTTTGCCAATACAACAGTCTGAAAATTGCTTATGTGCAAAGCTATACGTCTATATTTGCTGTAATTATGTGTAAATTTTTAGATCAGTCGTTAAGGTTTACTTCGGCCCCACCGACCTGCCCGGCCGGACCTGCCTAATTTGACTTACACGTTTCGGCCGGCCTGATTTGTGCAGGCGTTCCTTGTTCGGCTTAACCGACCTAGCACCTAGACTCAGCTGCTGAATAAATTTCTTAAAACACAAAAACTTAACTGAAAGGAACTGTGGTCGTCGGAGAGGGTAGGGAAGCAGAGGGGGGGCAAAATAATATAACTGTGACTATTAAGGATACAGTCGAGCACCATACCCGGATCAGGTCCGCACTCCAGATTACTTAAGGAAAAAGCCAAGATATTCTATCAAGGGCCCGAGAGAGAAAGAACTAAGTTAAACCATTCACTGAAAACGGGAGGTACATGCCTGCACTTATGCTGTTAGATCACTTACTTCGTTAATTGTACGACTGAGTTATTAACTACTGATTTTCCTTTGTTATTCGGTTTGTTATGTTATGTACTTACCACATTTTTTAATTTGTTGCTTTATTTATAGTTGAGTTATGTTTATGTTATGTTAGCGGGCTTCGGGGGCCGGCCCGGTTTAGGCCCGGGCCCTGAAAGTTTTCTGCTAGGCCCGGCCCGGGCCTCGTTGAAAGCCCGGCCCGCTACCGGGCCCGGTCTCAGCGGCCGGGCCCACCGGACGTCCCGGGCTCACCGGGCCTGCCGGGCTCATCTTTGTGCCTAGGTTTACCAGCAGGCCAGGTTTTGAGCCGGGCCTGGCAGCGGGCCCGGGCGTTGGATTCCGGGCCTAGCATCGGGCCTGGGGTTTTAATAGCGGACCGAGCCCGCCGGGCCTAGTAGCTGGCCCTGTGCTCCGGGCCGGGCCTGGGCCGGGCCAGGCCCGGCCCGGGCCCGGCCCGGTCAATTTCGTAGCAGAATAACCCTACTGTCAGCTATCTGAGACTTGGCCTCCCTTCCGACTCTATTCTGCAGCCAGTTTTTTGTACCATTTGCCTGCCAAGTGGGCACTTCTAGGTTTCAGCCATCCTAGTCTCTACAGGTATGCGGGGGGGAGGGGCAACTTGTCATGGAAAGAACAAGACTGGTTGCCCTGGGCGAGACTGCAATAACCGTACGCCGGCTTTCCTTGGGGACTATGTTTTCTATCCATAGTATTCTCCTCTCCGCCTCTTGTCCGTTTTGCGGTCTGCGGAGAGAAACACCTGACAGGCCTCACGTGGAGCCTAATGGTGTCGAGTCCTGACCAAAAAATAAGCTGTCATATTCACATTCACATTTGACTTCTGTATTAATCTGAAAACATTCTTATTTATCAACTGAAAGAAATTAAAGGGAAACAACAATGAATGCGATGCGTGTTGAACCCTACCTCGAGGCGAGTTATTCTGTATCCTCCTGTTACCTCCCTCGTTCGCCGCACGCCATCTTGAGCTTGTTTCCATGGGTGTTTCTTTGGCAGGACTATATTGTAGTTCTTCCACCAGTGTAAGGGAAGCAGGCATGGGAAAGATTGATAAACCTGATATGGTAGTTCAGCTGATGGTTCGGTGGTGTAGTAGTAAACATGTCTGACTTGCAAGCGGAAGGGTCGTGGTTGAAACCCCGGCCGCGCATACTTTCAATACTGAATGAAAAAGCTGAACTTCCCTCTTCTCTTCTCTCTTCTAGGTCCTGGTTTCGAGGGTACGAGGGTGCCTGACGCCTCCCGTCTTGGGCTTGTCCTCGGTTTCTTCTTGGTGCACCAGCCCTGGTAGAAGCGCTACACCCTGATCATTTCTGTAGGGTCTTGTTATTAAGTAGATAAAAGTTGTAAAAGTACGCACCGCACTGACAGGGCTTTTGATAACATCGGCCCCAGGACTGGTGGACCAAGAAGTCATAGAACCATAGAGCAAATGAGAAAGAAGAAGAAAGTCATGTACCACCGAAAGTCCGAAAAAATCGGACCTCCGGTGGGACTCGAACCCACGACGTTTTGCGCACTAGGCAAACGCTCTGCCGACTGAGCTACGGAGGCACAGTCTCATCAAGCTTTGTCGGAATTCGTGTACCAATGTACATGACTTTCACTACGTGAACCCACGTAAGTAGAAACAAAGTGGAGGAGAGCAAGCTCAAGGGCCGTCGCACTTGTTCTACAAATATAAATGAGAAAGAAGAAGAAAGTCATGTACCACCGAAGGTCCGAAAAATTCGGACCTCCGGTGGGACTCGAACCCACGACATTTTGCGCACTAGGCAAACGCTCTGCCGACTGAGCTACTGAGCTAAGTTCGTTTCTCACCCTGAACATTTTAACCATTTTGCCAGCATCTGATTTAACTTGCACAGATAATTTCTTGTTAAAATATGAAATGTTTCAGGTCTTGAAGTCACCAAACTTAAAAAGACACTGATTATAATAGATGTGAAACTGGAATTAACTATAAATGAGCCAAGGATACATTACAATCAGAGTAGAGTGTGACTATGATAGTCATTGACAGGGAAAAAGTGTTGTTTATCGGCAGCCCGCAAATGTAAACGGGGTTCAGCCCCGCTACCTTCAGCTGATAACAGAGAGCCTGCCTGCTGGCCAGATCACACTCTTATCTATTAATGTACTCTTGCTTGCACAAATCGACAGTGAACTGACCGGTGATTTTGGAACCAAATTTTGACCTGAGTCGGCGACAGGTTAATCATCTGTGCCAGGTGCTCTCGTTCCGGGGCCGACAGATACTTCTGCTGGCGAAACCAGCGTTCCAGCTCAAAGGTCTGCGCCTTGGAGAACAGGATTCGCCGCTTTCGCTTTTTCAGCGTAACTCCGGAACTGCCGGATTCGGAACCGGACTTTCCGGATTCCGGATCATCCGAGTCGAAATCCGGCTGGTGCGGATTTTCGTCCGGAATCAGACCGGAACCGGACGGAAGGATATCTCCTTTATCCAACTTTCCACCACCGCCTCCCGACTCCCTTGACCCTCCATCCAACACTGAGGATTGAGCTGAAATACAGGAAAATAGGAAGTCAGAACAAAGTGATATATTGAAGAATTAAGAAAATTGTTATAGACAGCGACGCCACGACGTTCGGGGGTTGTTGCTAAGACAGATCGGTCGACAGGTCCTGTCGTCCACAATCAGGCCGAAATTATTGGGTGATCCTAATAATGTGTCGTTATTTTGGCAGATTATACTACCAACTTCAGGCAAACTGGTTTGAAAATTCAGAAGCCGATTATTTAGAAAGTTAAAGAAGTCTGACTTTCTGAATTGCTTTAATTTTTTACGATAGAATCTGTTACATATGTTGAGCGTTTTTGTTGAGCACAAGCAGACCCGCACATATATAGTTGTAGCATGCATTGTATACAAAACGCATCTTCTGAAGTTTGTGCCATGACGATAAACTTCAGACATTCTTGTCCTTGAAATCAGGATCTAGGAGGGGAAGAGGGAAATTCAGCTTTTCACTCAGGATTGACAATTAAGAATGGACCCGCCAGGGATCGAACCGCGGTCCTTCCGCACTGCAGTTGGACGTGCTTACCACTACACCACGGAACCATGCTTTGAGCACGCCTATCGATCTGTCCTATACCTGCTTCAATTACAATATGCCCATTCAAATGGTGGGGGATTCACTATAGTTTGGGAACGAATTCAAACCTCAATATTTGGATATTAACTTATCAACTTCAAATATTTGGATTGTGGAATTTGTCGGACATGAGGTGCAGCAATGACCACTTCTTTCGTTCGACATTTTTATCTGGTAGGTATTCCCACTTTGGTCATCCTTTTGGACAAAAGACAAGACATTAAAAAGTTTGCAGGACACAAAACTACCAAAGTTTATCACAATTACGTTTCGTTCGTTTCGAGATTGATGACAACAAACCAGATTTAGGCACTCCAAAACTGATTAGTTAGTCCCAAATAAAAATGTCAGAATCATAGCATAACGCAGGGAGAATGGGATGCCCTGTCGGGCAAAAACGGGTAGACCCTCTCGCCAAGAAGGGGAAAATGGCAGACCCCTTAATCACTTGACCAGAAATTACACAATTTGAACGAATTCTTGAGGTTTTTTCCAAAAATTCCAAAACATTCGTCATGTTTTAGCTAGAATTCGTTAAAAATTAGCAAGGTTTGCTTATTTGGAGATAGATCTTTACATGTGGCTGCGAAGGATTTGGGGGCGGGGATTCATCTACCCCCAGGAACTGATTTTATCATAAGTCACAAAGTCACAAGCTAAAACTTGTGAACTTGTGACTTGTGGCCACAAGAACTTTTCAAAGGTTAAATTGCTAAGTAATAAAAAAGTGAATAAGAATTAAAGAAATAGATACGAGGAAAGTGAATTAAGTAAAGAATTGGCAAGGTTAGATATGTCGCAGTCTAAAAGCATTTTCCGTCTAATTGCAATTAGACGGAGAATTTCAGTCTAATTGCAATTGGGCTAGACTAATAGCATGAGACTGAGCAAAATGCTGTTAGACTGAAAATTTTCAGTCTAATTACAATTAGACGTACTATTGTTCGTCTAATTGCAATTGGGCAAACAGAGCCTCGTCTAATTGCATTTTGATGTAAAATGTGTTGGTTTATGTATAAGAACAGCGCTTCACTGTAACTGTATACGGAGAAGGGCACATAAAGTCGAAAAGATGTTACGTCATTAAGAATAGCTTTGAAAACATAGTATATAGAATTAGACATTGGAAACGTGAAAACTTTAAAGGATTTAAAGGATACTCCGAAGGATTTTGTAAACATAGTAGAAATTATCTACAATTTATCAGAATTTGAAGACTTTCAAAAGCTTAAAATTTTCAAATTTTGACTGTCGAACTAATATTTGGATCTCAAGTTTTTATACAAATTTTACAATATTTTTATATTACACGCACATTTTTGGTATTGCATTGTAACCCTCAAAGCAAAAATGGGCTAAAATAAAAAAGTAACAGTATATAACATTCTTTCAAAACAGTAACAGTAATTCACAAATAACTGCGAACCCCCACAAAACCAAACCTTTTATGCAATAAAATGGATTTTCTTTTTAAAATTATTTCCTCCCCAGTGTTCAATACTTGTAATCCAAATTAAAGTTCGATTGGTCAAGGTTTGAAAGTTTTTGGATGTCTTAAAATTAAAAGAAAATTATATCTAGATGTGTGCACTAAAGTTTTCAAGTTTTCAATATCTAAACGAAAAATATTTCTACTATAATATGCTCTTAAAGCTATATATACTTAAAATATCTTTTCGACTTTATGTGCCATTCTTTACAGTTACAGTGAAGCGCAGTTCTTATACATAAACCAAAATCATTTTACATCAAAATGCAATTAGACGAGGCTCTGTTCGCCCAATTGCAATTAGACGAACAATAGTACGTCTAATTGCAATTAGACTGAAAATTTTCAGTCTAACAGTATTTCGCTCAGTCTCATGCTATTAGACTAGCCCAATTGCAATTAGACTGAAATTCTCCATCTAATTGCAATTAGACGAAAAATGCTTTTAGACTGCGACAGATACAAGAATACAGATTGTATGTATAAATCCGCGTACATAAGTAATCAGTTCAAGACATTGAAAAAGTTTCCAATGTATACCAAAATTTGATGCGGCACATTTCGGTGAAATTTAGTTAATTTCATTTGTTAGGAATTGTTCCACCTTCTACAATTTATCGTCATCGTTCACTAAATGTGCAAATCCGTTTAATATTAACTTTTATTAAATAATATTTGAGTGCTACAACTGATACTTTGACTTGTCGGATTTTTCAGCTGTTTGCAAGGAATTGTGGATTTGTGACTTGTGGCTTGTGGTTTAAGGAAACTCATACTAGAAAATCAGCTTGTGGTCATCTTAACATTTGAGATTATTCAAGAGTAGAGCTTATTCCAAAGTAGAGTAACCCCCCAGGGCTGGACCTCTCGTATTGCTGCATGAGTATGCTAAGTCAACCTCTCAAGGATGGAGATTATTTGGAATTAAAATTAAGCTTCTGCGGAGATTAAAATTAAGTCGGACTCCTTAACGTTAGGTGGGTAAGCTCATAATTGAGTGGATTCTTTGAGTGGGTGGTAAATCCAATCCAAAGCCCCCAAAGAAAAGTACGGAGTTTCATATGCTTTCATAATTACAAGCGTGTGTCTGCTCGCTGATTGGCCCATTAGCCTAAGGCTTATGGTAGATAATTTATCATTTATTTTAATTAAGTAATGATAAATTTAATTAGCTTAATGTAATTAAAAAACTAATTCGACAACTTCGTAGCATTTTTCCTGCTCTTTTCAATGATATATATAAAAATTGTTGCATAATACAAAAATTCGAAGGAATGTAATCTGCAACAATTTTTATATCATTGAAAAGAAAGGGAAAAATGCTATGAAGTTGTCGAATTAGTTTTTAATTGCATTAAGCTAATTAAAGTTATCATTACTTAATTAAAATAAATGATAAATTATCTACCATAAGCCTTAGGCTAATGTGCCAATCAGCGAGCAGACACACGCTTGTAATTATGAAAGCATATGAAAGCATGTAATTAGTGCAACGTGGGACCCCACCATACATGTGCTTGAGGAAGTTAAGTAAGTTGAGGAACCGAGCATACCTATGTAGCATGATTTGTACATGCTAGTGTAAGAGTTTCTTACTCTTACTAGTATGAACTCTTGATGATGTAAATAATCCAGTCCAACTATTTGGCCAATTAATCCTGCAATAATTAATTCTTCAATTAATTCTGAGTTTAGCTCTTCTTCACCCCTCTCGTGACGGCCTCCCTTTTTAGTTCACTGTAAATTTAACTACTCGAAGTTAATTTATTGTGTCCTTCAAAGGACTTAGACCGAAATCTAAATATATTATATGTTAATCTGCTAAGCGGGTATTTAGCTTTACAGTCAATACATATAAATGGACTAATATCCTTTTTTGACATTTCCGACACTATATTCGGAAAGGGTGTGGTCAAATTGACTGGAAAATAATATTTATTGTAAATAAAATGAAATTTAAGTTTAACCTAGTGTCACTGTATATACCGTATCTAATTTCATTGGCTGGGAGCGGAACACTACCGTGTGCGTCTGTTTAAACAATCAGAGTTGTTTAACCGTTACTGACTTAATGTTAAGAAATAGTCAAAATTTGAACTGGGGGGGGGTAGCCTTCTGTTTGCTTTAAACTTCGATCTAGTGCGACTTTTGAGGTAAGCATGCGGCATTAGCTTTATAAGAAGTTGCGTTTACGTTTAATTTTAAAACTATTAAATTTGTAAATTTAAATAAATATTCCGCGCCCCCTGCAAAAAGTTTGCCACCAAGCCTTATGCAATTGTGCGTGTTAGCTGAAACAGTGCAATAGTGGCAGGTAGCTTCCCCGGGGAAAACTAGTACAAACTTTTCAAGTATCACTTTTGTTGACAGTACAGAAACGAGGGGAACCTTGGGTTTATTTTTCTGGAAAATGGAAAATTTCAAGTACCTTCTGCGTGCACAGAGATAGGGTTACGGTAGCCCAAGACAAGGTGAGGTAGGTATTGCTCAAGTGTTTTGCACTGCACTATTTTAGCAACAGTAAAGCAATCTTCCTCACGTTGAACAGTTTTACACATCTGCCAGAGAGTTTTTGCCTTGCTTTGCAACTAATTACAACTCTATTGAGGCCTTGTTTTGGCGAGGGGCTACTTGTTAGCACTAAACTGTAAACGGCTGTTCTAAAGTACCTCCTATCCATTCCAAGAGATTGAAATTAAGATTGTGTCTTAATTCTTCTCAACAACCACACAGAGGCCCACCTGAACAAGAGTGTGCTACAAATCCCGTTCTCCCCAAGAGCCGCTGTAGAGTGAAGGGTTTTCGGTTTTTGATTGCAACTTTCAGCCCCACCACTCCAGGTTGGACCCTCAAAGATCAACCCTCCTCCAAGAGACTCTCTCCATCTCTCTCCCCTTTCCAATTCAACAATACAAAATGAGCACCTCCTCCACAAATCATAGTAACTGTTTAAGTACCGGTACTTTTACAGGAGTACCCAACCCCTCCAGTCAAGACCCTATTGGGGGACCGTCTGGCGATTGTTTGCCGCCACTTCTCTCCGCGGCTTCGAGTACCAATCCAGCCCACTCTGCGGAGTCTCAGCACTACATTTCGTCGGATTCTAGAACAGCAGGCAACCCGAAAAATGAGGATGCCGCCCCTTACGGGTCGGGTAGCCTCCTACCCCCTGACCCTGGGTCCTGGGTTACCCCCCTGGTCTCAACGGCCAACCCTGGGGGTGACCCACCCACCGATACCAACCGGTACTCCCTCCCGGCACCCATGCATCCTGCCTTCAACAGTGTGGCACCGTCTATGCTGCCTGGTGAGTCCTGGCTTTTGAGGATTTGAATTTTGAATTTGAATTTTGACATTTTAAATTTAAATTTTTTACATCTACAACAATTTTTCCTGCATTTTCCTGATTTGCAATCACCTATTTTTGCAATTTCTGCAGGGCAATTTCAGCAATTATGTAAGCGCGTGAGAAAAAGGTAAGCTACAACAGATAACATCCTATAACACTAAAAGCTTGCCACACCCAATATTTGCCACACCTATAGCTTGTAACCTATTCTATTAAATAACGCACTTCTGTTCAAAATACATAACCAATACTTGTACCCTAACCCTATTCCATTAAAACTACTTTAGTTCACCACACAATGCCAATTTTTATTTTCTAATTTTTTCATTTTCATTTTCTATTTCAGCCTACTTTCCACCCGATCTGTCAGCATATCTACATCCAGCGGAAACGCCCTATCACTACTCCTATGGCGGCTGCTATGACAGTGGGTCTGGGACGGGTCCTCACCCCTCATTTCACTACGGTCCACCCCCAGGCTACGGGGTTCACCCCGGGGGTCTGCTCTCCTCTCAGGACCCCTCCAGTGCGCCTGGGGGTGCCCTGGGTCACTCAGTAGCCAGTATCACTCGACCTGACCCCAACCTCCTGACCCTTCGGCAAGATTCGGCTGGTACGAATGATTTGACTGGATGTGAGTTTTGAATTTTTTAGAAATTTTAATTATAAAAATTATAATTATTATGTATAATAAAATTTATACAGATATCTATTATTTACTAATTGGAAACTTAAAGCCTGGTTCACACTGGTGTTCTATGTCTTATGTCTTATGTCTTTTGTCTTATGTCTTATGTCTTAAGGCGTTCACACTGGTGTTTTATGTTTTATGTCTTATGTCTTTTTGTCTTAAGGCAGACTTGGGCTAGGCTCAACTTTTGTCTTATGTCTTAAGGGATAAACCAATCACATTGCAGCTAGTCTTGCCACTGTCACGTTGATTGGTTGAAAAGATCAAATGTGCTGCCCAAGACAAGAGACATAAGACAGCAGTGTGAACGGTTTTGTCTTAAGACATAAAACATAAGACATGAGACATAAGACAAAAGACATAAGACATCAGACATAAGACACCAGTGTGAACCAGGCTTTAATGTAGCTTTGCAACCTGACAAGGTGCAGGAATTGAATTAAACCTACCTATAAATCAGTTTGCCTAGTTTTAGAAATAAATTGATTTATTCCAACTCACTTAAAAAGTTTCTATAGGTAGTATCGTAATGCAGCCCCAATACTGCATAAATTTCTCAATCAGCTTCGAAGACAAACAATTCTTCAGTTTCGCTTGGAACCTCTTGCGAATTAAAAAATAGCATTTCGTGAAATCGAAAACATTTTAAAAATTTAAAACAGCTTAAACTACAAGACAGCAAGTCAATTTAATCGAGACAACTTCAATTAATTTTGCAATTAAGTTTTGCACTTTGGTTTTTGGTTCTGTGGACCAGAAAAATCATTATATCCAAAATTTAGCAAAATCGAAGACAAAACTTGTGTTACATTGAACTGTCCTGAATTGTCATCAGAATCTTTTTGCAAAAGAATTTTTGGAAAATTAGTTTTTTCACAATCAGAAGTTTCAAATCTGCTGGCAGATCGGTCTTTTCGCCCAAATGTCCAAAAGTTATGAAGCAAAGCCTTTTGTGAACCAACACATGTATTTTCGTCCTATAGTTCTACAGAACCGTCAAAACTCCAAAGGTTTAAAACTTTTCGTTTAAAACTGGTTCAAATTGTAGCTCGAAAATCTGTTCTCTGTAAGAAACCATTTGGACGCTGGGGTTGGAGTACATAACAATTTTTGAGTTTTAAAGATCACATACAATCTTTAACTGGCCACGCTATAAGCAGCCTTCCTAAAGTGCATTAGACATTAACAATAGCAAGAGTACATAATATATAGGAGTAAGAAACTCTTACGCTAGCATGTAAAAATCATGCTAGACATGCTCGGTTCATTAACTCGGGACCCTCCTCCCTCCGTAACTTCCGGTGGAGGTCCCACTTTGCACTAAATACACGCTTTCATATAAATGTGTGTCTGCTCGCGGATTGGCCCATTAGCCTAAGGTTTATGGTAAGTAATTTATTAATTATTTTAATCAACTAATTATAACTTTAATCAGCTTAAGATACAAAAATTGTTGCACATTACATTCCTTCGAATTTTTGTATTACGCAACAGTTTTTGTATCATCAGAAAGAGCAGAAAAATGATACACAGTTGTAGAATTAGTTTTTTAATTGCATTAAGCTAACTAAAGTTTTAATTAATTAATTAAAATAACTAATAAATTACCTACCATATGCCTTAGGCTAATGGGCCAATTGGCGAGCAGACACACATTTATATGAAAGCGTGTATTTAGTGCAAAGTGGGACCTCCACCGGAAGTTACGGAGGGAGGAGGGTCCCGAGTTAATGAACCGAGCATGCCTAGCATGATTTGTACATGCTAGTGTAAGAGTTTCTTACTCTTATCTATTATGCACTATATATATATATATATATATATATATATATATATATATATATATATATATATATATATATATATAATTAAAACAGAAACATATTCCACAAAAACAGGTAAGAAAACGGAAGCTTTTGTTGCACAGCCTTCAAGATTTTTAACAGCCAAATTGAGTTTCAATCTGGAAAGACTGCTGGACCTAAAAAGTGTTCATCCATTTAAAAAAGATTTGATGATTACGTGAAACTGAGGCGATTTCAAGAAAGGCCAGAGTAGCGTAGAGTTACATAAGTAAACTCTTTTAACTCGTTCAACTCCGCTCAAGTTTGACATTCCCACATTTAACGCTTTTTTTGAAAAGGACCAAGTTAATTCTGCCGTACTCTGTCCTGAAAAAGTTCTCAGTGCTATGCTATGCTATTCACGTAGCATTTCAAACTGTCTGTTTTAAATTCTGCCGCCATTCCTACCAAAGCCAATATATTGATTCTTAAATGGCGATCGCTATTCTAATTTCTCATTTTCTTATTTCAGCTCAATCCTCAGTGCTGGATGGAGGTCAGAGGTCTGGGGAGTCGAGAGGTCGTGGTGGAAAGCTGGATAAAGGAGACATCCTTCCGTCAGGTTCCGGTCTGGTTCCGGACGAAAATCCGCACCAACCGGATTTCGACTCGGACGATCCGGAATCCGGAAAATCCGGCTCGGAATCCGGCAGTTCCGGAGTTACGCTGAAAAAGCGGAAGCGGCGAATCCTGTTCTCCAAGGCGCAGACCTTTGAACTGGAACGCTGGTTTCGCCAGCAGAAGTATCTGTCGGCCCCGGAAAGGGAGCACCTGGCACAGATGATCAACCTGTCGCCGACTCAGGTCAAAATCTGGTTCCAAAATCATCGGTCAGTTCAGTTTCGATTTGTGCAAGCAAGAGTACATAATAGATAAGAGTGTGATGTGCATGTGACCAGCAGGCAGGCTCTCTGTTATCAGCTGAAGGTATATGCTGGGGTGAACCCCGTTTACGTTTGCGTGCTGCCGACAGACATACCGCCAACACTTTTTTACTGTCTATGACTATCATAGTCACACTCTACTGTGATTATAATGTATCCTTGGCTCATTTATTGTTAATTCCCGTTTCAAATCTATTATAATCAGTGTATTTTTAAGTTTGGTAACTTCGAGACCTGAAACATTTCATATTTTAACAAGAAATTATCTGTGCAAGTGAAATCAGATCCTGGCAAAATGGATAAAATGTTCAGGCTGGGAATCGAACCTACGATGTTTCTCTAGTCTTCCAATCGACTATACTACCACCAAGAGTGCATAATTGCACTATATATAAGAAGAAGAGTAAGCCACTAGAGGGCTCCTCTTCTTGGCATTGCGTAACGGTGCTCCGACCACAATACGCGAATGTTCCCCCGTTTGGTGGGGGGGTCGACCAAATCGACAAAGCATACCCCCCCTCCGTTTGGTGGGGGGGTAGCAGAAAAGAGGTCCCCGTTTGGTGGGGGGGTAGCCAACAGCCAATCAGATTGCAGAGACCCCCTCCCCGTTTGGTGGGGGGGTAGAGCAGAGGATTACGGTAGTTTTTGTTCTATTCGCAAAAGGGTCCCCGTTTGGTGGGGGGGGTAGCAAAGAGAGGTCCCCGTTTGGTGGGGGTGTAATGTGTGAGTTGTGATGAGTGTTGAGTGTGTATTTTTAGAGAATTTATTTTAGTGTGAAATTGTAGTAAGAGTGGTGTTTTTAATTAGAAAT
>JASAND010007759.1:0-17555 GCA_030248195.1 Trissonchulus latispiculum | reverse complement strand
GCAGCTAAGTCCAGGATTTACTCGACAAGATACTACCAAGCAGCACTCGTAACGACTTAGATCAGCTTATATCTAGGCTCAAAAGTTCTATCTTTTTTAGAGGTCTGATTTCTAGGCTTGAACGTCAAGTCGTTTTTAGAAGTGTGGGATCAAAGTTTTCTTAATACTAAGTGTTTCAGCATGTTTCAAAGAATCTTACATTTCCCTTCCCCCCAAAACAGAGACACTAAACAAAACACCTTGCCATAGTTACACGAAACAGTATATGAATATGCAGCAACAGTAGACAAAATCAAATCTAAATTATCAGTGCATTTAATACGACAGGTTTTGTTAAAACTGAAATCTTGGAAACGGTTCTGGAAGCACAAAATTGTTTAACACAAACTTTTCTCGACCTTTACCGCTTAACGCTATCGACATGTTTCATCGGATGTTTAGGAGCCTGTACACTCCTCCGATAAAGCCATATCAGCAGTGTTAAGCAAGAGAGCATTTACCACTAGTTCTGCGCCTTGGGCATTCAGATGAATGTCACAGGTTCCGTCGCCTTGTCGTTTGAAAAATTGTGGATCACATAAGCTAGCGGATACTTTCAAAAGAACTAAGCGACCCTGTTTCTTAGCACGCGTATGCTCGTTGCACAGCTGGGCTAAGGAGTTATTGACCCGGTTAATCAATCTGCGGGACTCCACGACAAAGTTCCCACCAAGGCGTGGTGGTATCTCGGACAAAACAAGGGTTGCCTGAGGGTTTTCTTCCTGAAAACGCTGAATCTGTTTCGCAAACTGTTCCATGACGGCTTTGAATTGACCCACTTTTTCTTCAGAGTTTCCGTTGGTGTAGCGACGAACGACAACGTTATTCGTTCCCCCAAAAGCCATCGCCACCCCGTATCCGTCGTGAAAAGCCATGCGAAGAACTTTGAAAATGAGCTGAATCTTCGCTCCCGGCAGGAACAACATATGATAGCGATCTGAAGACGGAAAAACCCTTCCCTGGGAATCCGCCACAATGAGGACTCGAGGATACTTTTTGGAGCCGAGCAAGTGTGCTCTGACTTCCATCAAGAGGTTTCCCATCACATTATCTCCTGGTAAACCGGCATCTGTGCGCTGCAAATACTCCTGCAAATCATTTTTCCCTAGACGACTACCCCACTCAGCATCGTATGGCGAAGCTTCAATTAACCATGCATCGCCAGTGGAAAGCAGTAACTCGCGCAAGTTATCGTTCTGCCGATACTTGGCGATCTGCAAGCTGAGCATAATGTGAACCTTCGCATTCTCCCAGAGCTTTGGGTTTACATTCCAGTGAAGATTGCGGTTTTTGCATCGGCGCTTGCACGCAACTGGATCATCCGAAAGCTCTCCAACTTGTTTCCGGGCACAATCGTCCTCTCAAATCCAGCTTTTAGCCCATTGATAGCCTTGTTCCACAGATTGAAAATTTTCCCCAGCAACACTTATGCTGCAAGGGTGCATGTTGGAAAATGCATCGTTTTTACCAAAGAAAGCCACTACACGGCGACCCGACACCTGCAAAGATAAAATAAATTAACCTTTATTGAAGCCAGGACGCTTCAGTCAATTTATTTTAAAACGCATCTGATTTAATTGTTTCTGAAGGTAGCGAAACTTTTTGCATGGTTAACTTTTGGGGAAGCCAGAACACTTCAGTTAACCTGAAATATTGCGTACAGCAAGGTGTGGTCATAAAGTAATGTAAAGTAACGTGCCCTTATATAATTTCTGCATTAACACTTTACGAAGCCAGTACGCTTCAGTTAATGTTCCTCAAAATCGTGTATAGAGGCACCATAAAAGAAAAGTAACGATCTGAACGTTAACTGTTAATGAAGCCTGCACACTTCAGTTAGAGTTCTGAACGTTAACAGCAACAGCGTCCCAAACAACAGCAAGGATAAACCCTTCACGGAGTCAGAACACTCCAGGTTTAATGTGCACAGTGTTGAGCCATTAAATGGTTGAAAGGAAAATGTTCAGAGGCTAGAAAGAAAAATAAGAATAAGAAGAAAAGATGGGTGAAATTCAACTAAACGATAGAGACAGTATTCCACTTAATGGCGCAAGAAGTGAGGTTTCAACCGGTTAATATGGACAACTACAGTGTCATCAGGATCATCACCCTTTCTTATTCGATAATTAACCGGTGACAGTTGTTCAGAAACTACGTATCCGGACATCCAGTTCGGTTTCCGTGAATCCTTGGGAATACGCTTGAGCAGAACTTGCTCGCCAACTTTAAAGCGTAACTCAGTTGTGTGCTTGTCGTAATACGCCTTCTGCTGGTCCTGTGCCTTGGAAATGTTATCTAATGCTTTTGGATACACGGATTGGAAGCCGTTTTGCAGCTTCCTGAAGTATGCGGAAGGCGTTGTCAAACTATTGCTATTTTCCAAAAGCCTATGGTCGAAAGGGCTATACACTTCTCTGCCATAAACTAAATGAAAAGGAGAAAATCCGGTGGAGGATTGTATAGCTGTACGCGCAGCGAATGCGACGTACGGAAGATACGAATCCCAATCTGTGCCCCTTTCATTGACATACGCTGCTAACATTAGCTTTAGCGTCCTGTTAAATCTTTCCACTAGTCTCGCCTGATAAACAAAATGGTTGTGTACAATTTTTTGTATATCATCAAGCGAACGGTTAGATTCCGCACGGCGAGCGATAGAAATTAAAGTCTGTTTAAAGTCGTCAACCGTTTCCGTGTCGCCTTGTTTACGCTCCCTCAATTTATTCCAAAAGATTGCTTTGTCTCCAACGGACGTAAGTTTTTGAATTAGCAAATCCTTGAAAGCAGGATATGCTAGATTTTTCTCCTCTACCAAACACTCATAAACGTGTGCTGCACGACCGTCCAAGAGACGAAGCAAAAGTGACTTTTAGCTTCATTATTTTGCTGCCAACCGTTGGATAATACGGTTCTGTCAAAATTACTAAAATATTCATTAGGATCTTGGCTCTCAGATCCCGTAAAACGAGGCAAAGTATTTGCTGACAGTGAAATCAAAGCAAACTCATTCAACGTGACATTTTGAACTTGCTCAGGTTCTGCAGCTAGCTCGTTTTCAGAACCGCTTAAAGACACCTGCCTGCGACGCCTGGGCATTTTTCCTGTGCTGCTTACTCTACTGTCTAGTGTAACTAACCGTTTTAAATTCCAACATCCAGGGCTCGATTTTAAGCTTCTGTTCTTGTGGACTTGCGGGCACTAGATTTTTCCCCACTTTCCAATGTTTTCTCCGATTCTTCCCTTCTCTTATTCTGCGGGCTGGAACCAGATGTTTCAGGCTGATGTGGACGGAGCAAGTGATGACATGATCTGGGTGAGTGTTCAGACAGTCAGGCAGATGATAAGAGGACACTTTACAGATAGTCACACAGAAGAAACCCAGGGGAGGCAGCCTCGCCAAAATGTAGGAGCGTCCAAAGCGCAGGCAGCTCAGTCCAGGATTTACTCGACAAGATGCAACCAAGCAGCACTCGTACAACTTAGATCAGCTTATATCTAGGCTCAAAAGTTCTATCTTTCCAGAGGCCTGATTTCTAGGCTTGAACGTCAAATCGTTTTTAGAAGTGTTGGATCAAAGTTTTCGTAATACTAAGTGTTTCCGTATGTTTCAAAGAATCTTACAATGCCGCACTAGTTTAAAGTAGGGTTAGCTCCCAAGTATCATGGTCTTGGGTGGTATATACGGACAACGCATTATCTTATTATTCTTATCTTATCTTACCTATTATCTGAAGTGAAGCTTAACGCGAACTTTTGCCAATGCAAATTGTATAGGCCTTCTCGCATCATCATTTAAATTGCTTTCTACAGTATCAAAGTCTTTGTGGAGGGAAGGGACGTAATGCGGATTGTGGTAATCCTTATTCACTACTGCCAACTGAAGGCACAAGTAGCGTTTCCTACTACCAAGAAGTCTATAATACCAAGAGTGGGAAGCTTGGCACTTCTGACTGGAAATGGCCTGCTGAGATGCTCGACACATTAATCTCGGCACATTAATTAATTAAGGCCTAAATCTCGGGGGGTCCCACTTACCATTGTTCAGCATGTGTTTATATGCGTTTGAACTAAAACGCATCTGAGTGGCTAATTCCCTACCTCATTTCAAAATTATGTGTATAGTGGACCGCCCCCCAGATCCGGGGGTACCGCATAGTGTTGTTAAGCATGTGTTTATATGCAGTCGAACTGAAATGCACTGATGAGGATTACGGCAGCTACGTAGCCACTCAAATGCATTTCAGTTCAATCGCATATAAACACACGCTTAACAACGCTATGCGGTAACCCCCCACCACCTGAGATCTCGGGGGGTCCACTATACACATAATTTTGACATAAGGTAGGGAATTAGCCAATCAGATGCGTTTTGGCTCAACTGCATATAAACACATGCTGAACAATGGTAAGTGGGAATCCCCCGAGATTTCGGCCTTAACGTACCGAGCATCTCGCAGGCCGTTTCCTTTAGGAAGGGCCAAGCTTCCCACTCTTGATATTATAGACTCTTGCTATTACTTGAGGAGCCACCAGAAAACAGTAAACGAAGAAAGAGTGGAAACCCTAGATCAGGTTCGGACTCAGCAACGGAAACTATTTTGTCGTCTATAGGCTCACCCAACGTTTGCATTGGGTCAGGGAAGTGACTTATCATGTTTTGCTTAGCTTAACGGTATTTCGTAAGATCTTTGGTATTGAAAAAATTACTCTGTGCCTGTAACCATCGAAGTTTAACGAACGATACGACGGCTCACACAAGTTTAATACCCGATTATCGGTAATTCGAAGTGCAAACCAACACTAGCCACTAGCCACATATAAATGTAGTCGTAATGTAAATAGTTGGATTTAGAATAGTCATCAGGGTATGTAATATCATTTAAGTACCAGTCGCCTGTTACATTCATAGGATAACGGGGGGAATGGGGGGGTGGAGACCCCCAGGCTAAAAACGGGTATACCCCCTCAGCGAAAAGGAAAAAAGGGCAGACCCTCTCGTCCAAACAGGAAAAAAGGGTTGACACGTACGCGATTTTTACGAAAGTTGTTCATTTTTTAGCAAATGTCGACGATTTTTTCAAAAGATTTTTTAAAATTCGCTAAAAATTGTAATTGTTTTAACAATTTTTGTTCAAAAACGTTAAAAATTCGCCATTTTTGCTAATTTCGGGGCTGCCCCCTTAAAATTTGGAAAATTTTCAGGGGTAGACCCCTCTCCGAGGTTGGGGTAGACCCCCAGAATCGTTAATGTATGGTTACATATATAAGTTTTTTCCATTTAAAACATTAATTGAACCAAATTGCGTCGTAAAAATTGTAATACAACTCACTCTATCTTTTCATAGCGCAGCAGTGTGTACAGCTGAGCTCAAATCTAGACAGCTCAGCTGCACACCAAAAAAGCCTCCCAGCCGCAGCAATTTCAAAATGACTGCGAGTTGTTCTTAAGCATTGCTTGAACTTATGTAATATATTTCAGGAATGACCGAAAGGTTAAAAAATCGTCTAATGCCGGCTTCAAAAGACCTTGCTGAGAGCTGAAATTTCACTGATTCGCTTTCAAACTCTAAATATTAAAAGAACAGTAAGAACTTTCGTCAGAATTTTTAAATTTGGACTCTTTTAATTTTCCAAAACACAAACGCTATATATACTTAATTCCTGAAAATTAGCCCTCATCAAATGCCGGACAACCGAAGGCTATTTTTATAACCGCTTTTAACTATACATTCAGTCTGCGATAAAACAATCTAATATAACAATTTACAAAATTTGGCTTTTTAGTTCAATATTAGATAAATGGTACATACACTTGACAGCCTTTGCGCTTATTCGAGCTGTCAAAATTTGGCGATATTTGTTTTTTCAAAAATTGATAGTTCTCCTTTACCCTTTTTCATTAACCTTGTAGCTAACCAAATGTAGATTAATTTAATTCAGATTAGTCTTTATCCACTGAACGTGTGCCAATGCTGTAAAAGTTGATTCTACTAAACAAGGATATCTTTCCGCTGGGCACGGGCACCCATTCAGCCTGTCTTAGTTCTGGTCCAAAATTTATTAACTTTAATGCTAAACATAATGGAAGGAACCAGCGAAGCAAGCCGAAGAAAACCAAGACGAAACTTATAGTTTTGATTTTACGCGGAGCCGTAAAAGGTATAAACCCATAAAACAGCAATATTCTTTGAAAACTCAGTAAAGAATTTTTTACGTTTTTCCACTCTTTGAATTGCTAAAATATGTTATAACCTCTAAATTGCCCGCTGCTGATCTTAACCAAGTCCTCGTAAATTATAATTAGTCATTTTAATTTCAACTTCTAAAGATCACAATATTTCTCGAATCCTTGAAGCAGTTATAATATTTTTGTTATCTGATAAAATAAAATTACGGCAAAAGCCCAGAGACTCGAAATAATAAATTTTACAGGTAATTTCTTTATATAACCCAGAGTTGGCAATGGACACATTTTTCAATGACCGCGACCGACCCACCTTTGGTGACCGCGACCGCCCGCGACCACGCCAGCAGCCCGCATGAAATTTGTTTGACCGCAATGACCACCCTATTAAAGGTTCACTTTGAACAAATTTCAAGTGAAATTTAACTGCAATAAGCAAAATTCCGATTCTTTTACAGCATTGACACACGTTCAGTGGATAAAGACTAATCTGAATTAAATTAATCTACATTTGGTTAGCTACAAGGTTAATGAAAAAGGGTAAAGGAGAACTATCAATTTTTGAAAAATCAAATATCGCCAAGTTTTGACAGCTCGAATAAGCGCAAAGGCTGTCAAGTGTATGTACCATTTATCTAATATTGAACTAAAAAGCCAAATTTTGTAAATTGTTATATTAGATTGTTTTATCGCAGACTGAATGTATAGTTAAAAGCGGTTATAAAAATAGCCTTCGGTTGTCCGGCATTTGATGAGGGCTAATTTTCAGGAATTAAGTATATATAGCGTTTGTGTTTTGGAAAATTAAAAGAGTCCAAATTTAAAAATTCTGACGAAAGTTCTTACTGTTCTTTTAATATTTAGAGTTTGAAAGCGAATCAGTGAAATTTCAGCTTTCAGCAAGGTCTTTTGAAGCCTGCATTAGACGATTTTTTAACCTTTCGGTCATTCCTGAAATATATTACATAAGTTTAAGCAATGCTTAAGAATAACTCGCAGTCATTTTGAAATTGCTGCGGCTGGGAGGCTTTTTTGGTGTGCAGCTGAGCTGTCTAGGTTTGAGCTCAGCTGTACACACTGCTGCGCTATGAAAAGATAGAGTGAGTTGTATTACAATTTTTACGACGCAATTTGGTTCAATTAATGTTTTAAATGGAAAAAACTTATATATGTAACCATACATTAACACGCGGTACGATTCTGGGGGTCTACCCCAACCTCGGAGAGGGGTCTACCCCTGAAAATGTTCCAAATTTTAAGGGGGAAGCCCCGAAATTAGCAAAAATCGCGAATTTTTAACGTTTTTGAACAAAAATTATTAAAACAATTACAATTTTTAGCGAATTTTAAGAAATCTTTTGAAAAAATCGTCGACATTTACATTTGCTAAAAAATGAACAACTTTCGTAAAAATCGCGTACGTGTCAACCCTTTTTTTCCTGTTTTTACGAGAGGGTCTGCCCTTTTTTCCTTTTCGCTGAGGGGGTATACCCGTTTTTAGCCTGGGGGTCTCCACCCCCCCCCATTCCCCCCGTTATCCTATGAATGTAACAGGCGACTGGTACTTAAATGATATTACATACCCTGAAGACTATTCTAAATCCAACTATTTACATTACGACTACATTTATATGTGGCTAGTGGCTAGTGTTGGTTTGCACTTCGAATTACCGATAATCGGGTATTAAACTTGTGTGAGCCGTCGTATCGTTCGTTAAACTTCGATGGTTACAGGCACAGAGTAATTTTTTCAATACCAAAGATCTTACGAAATACCGTTAAGCTAAGCAAAACATGATAAGTCACTTCCCTGACCCAATGCAAACGTTGGGCGAGCCTATAGACGACAAAATAGTTTCCGTTGCTGAGTCCGAACCTGATCTAGGGTTTCCACTCTTTCTTCGTTTACTGTTTTCTGGTGGCTCCTCAAGTAATAGCAAGAGTCTATAATACCAAGAGTGGGAAGCTTGCCCCTTCCTATAGGAAACGGCCTGCGAGATGCTCGGTACGTTAAGGCCGAAATCTCGGGGGATTCCCACTTACCATTGTTCAGCATGTGTTTATATGCAGTTGAACTAAAACGCATCTGATTGGCTAATTCCCTACCTTATGTCAAAATTATGTGTATAGTGGACCCCCCGAGATCTCAGGGGGTGGGGGGGGGTTACCGCATAGCGTTGTTAAGCGTGTGTTTATATGCGATTGAACTGAAATGCATTTGAGTGGCTACGTAGCTGCCGTAATCCTCATCAGTGCATTTCAGTTCGACTGCATATAAACACACGCTTAACAACACTATGCGGTACCCCCCGAGATCTCGGGGGGGGTCCACTATACACATAATTTTGACATGAGGTAGGGAATTAGCCAATCAGATGCGTTTTAGTTCAAACGCATATAAACACATGCTGAACAATGGTAAGTGGGACCCCCCGAGATTTCGGCCTTAATTAATTAATGTGCCGAGATTAATGTGCCGAGCATCTCGCAGGCCATTTCCAGTAAGAAGGGCCAAGCTTCCCACTCTTGGTATTATAGACTCTTGGTAATAGGAAACGCACTGGTACCTTCAGTTGGCAGTAGTGAATAAGGATTACCACAATCCGTATTACGTCCCTTCCCTCCACAAAGACTTTGATACTGTAGAAAACAATTTAAATGATGATGCGAGAAAGACCTATCCAATTTGCATTGGGAAAAGTTCTCGTTAAGCTTCACTTCAGATATTAGATAAAATAAGATAATAATGATAAGATAATGCGTTGTCCGTATATACCACCCAAGACCATGATACTTGGGAGCTAACCCTACTTTAAACTAGTACGGCATATACGGGGATTCCGTACCAACGAAGAGCAGGGATAGGCAACACTTTCAGGGGTTTATTTACAACCTTCCGAATCTCAAACGAGTCGATCTATCTGCAGGCAAAAGTCTAGCAAAACAAGCATTAGCCCTGGCATCAGACGTGACCCAAGGTAAAGACATAACAGCAGCCTCGAAACGGAGTGGAGTATCAATAATGAATCAGTAGTGTTAAACGAAAGAGGAGCACTGTGCGTAAGGTCAAATACGTTTCTTCTAATACACTGGAGTTTTCCTGTCAGAGCTTGGTCACTGCTAATGAACTAAAAAGTGCAAAGTGCATAAAGACATTTGCCGCTGGTTAGTTAACGAACCAGTTATTAGTTTCAAAACCTGGGACCGCATTATCTTGAGTCGATTAAACCTGAAAGTTTAAAGAAAGGTCGCCGACGAAATAAACGGCTAGCTGGGTGCACCATCTTGGTTTCTTTGATAATTTTTTGTACACTTGTCTCAAAACCATTGAAGCTTGCTCCTACACCTGATTGTGCTTGTGTGGCCACAGTAGCTGTTAGAATGTGAGACACCGATGCATCTAAGTTCTGGAAGTTAAATGTCAGCATTGTCTGACCATATATATGTCTATGCTGCCAAAATTCATATTTATGGCAAAATCTTGTCGGAGTCACCTTTGAAGGGCTATTTTGGATGATATAAAAAGTTTTGCAACAAACGCGCTTGACTTGTTTTGCAGACCCATGAGGACTACAGAATAAGTGAAAATGAGAAAAATCGGAGATGGTCGAAAAATCGCGACCCCAAACATTCTATCACTAACACTAACAGACCCGCTTAAAAAATTACATTTCCGTTCAGAGCAGGTTTAGCCAATTTCAGGCAATTTTACAGCAATGCTGATTCGAAAGATCACAACGTATTGCTTTCGAAAGTATCTTTCGAGCTATTCCCTATCATGAGATATAACCAATTTTCCATGTTGGCGTCGAAGCTTCCCATTTTTGCAGAAATCACCATATCAGGCAGAAAGGCACAAAATTAAATTAAGGGTGTCAATCTGAAAGTCTCACAGAGAAATAATTATCTAGGGCATGATAATTTTTCTTTTGATATCCTGTATCTTTAAAAGGCAATATCTTTAAAATCTTAAAAAATGTAGTTGCTTCGAAAATATTACCAAATTTTTTCAGCGATTGTGGGGCATTGCCTATCCTGACAGGAGGGGTAGTCATTGAACAGAAGTCATTTTCACAAAAAACCCGGGACTTTCTTGTTTACACAGATAGGAGCTTTCTTGCTAAAGTGATTGCTTGACAAAGTTGGGAAAGCAGGCGATATGCTTATTGAGTATACATTTTGACAAATTTCTGCATAACAAAGAGCAATTTCATAGTAACTAAAAAACTATTCGATATAGGTATCGAATGATATATTCCTGTCTCACGAAAATTCACTTCAGTCTGCAACAAAACTTCTAAATTCCACTCGTTCTAAAGTATTTTGGAAAGCCAATTGATATGAAGACAGTTTCTTAATTCAGTAATGTACGAGTAATAATAGTCCAAAGTTGATGTTTCCATAAAAATCACCTCATTATTTTTTGATTTAAGTGCATAACATATAGCATGATTTTGTTTCTTAACTTTCCAGATTTTGTTAGTTGAACATGGTTGTGCAGGTGTCTGTTTTTAGTGGCCTAAAACTATAGGTAATGCTTTCAGTACTCTAGAATTAAGGATGTGTAGACTAAAACGTATTATTGCATGGTATTGGAACTGTAATCAACCGTCTCCAGGTCCAGATACCAACGCAAATGTCAGCAGGACTCTGAAGCAAACCTATATGAATTTTGCATGTTCAATTAGAGACAATAGAAATAATTTAACCCAAGTAATCTACAAATCATGATATGGTCACTGCGTCAGTTTTCAGCTTCGATCAGTTTCTGAAATTAGGCCTGCTCGGCAGCTGACTTTAGCAGCAATAATAAATTATGAATAAACTGACTTTTGATACAAACTTTCTGTGTCAGGCAAGCATTGGAAATATGCTTCAGTCATGAAGATCAGTTTAATTGACGTGGTTCAGAGCTATACTAATTTTTTAAGGTTTCTTTGATTTCTATGTATTACCATTACCATTACTATTACCTTATGTATTAATTGGCAATTCAATCCTAAAACATGTTCAGGGGTCCACCGCAATAGTATTATTACGCTATTAACACATGCCAACTTGTTAAAATACTTTTCATTTTTTGCAAGAAGAAAATGGCACTGCTACTAGTAAGTATTTGGTAAGGTATAAGGTAAGTAGGGCTTTTTCTGAGTATTTATTGGGTAGGTAGTTAGTTTATTTAAGTATGTACTTTTCAGCAAATTTGGGGTAGGTTCTTATCTGAGTCTTTGCTCTTCATCGGTGGTTAAACTCCATTCGGTAAGATTCACTTAGGTATTTTGGCGAGGTTAGTTAGGTCGACTGGAACTACATCTCCTCCAGGTTCGACGTTCTCCTTGTGCACAGTTTCCCACTCGTAAAGTTTGGTCGGTACACTTCCAACTTTACAGTACCAAACAGTAAACGTGCCTGACCGAGAGGAGAGAGGTAAAAGAGCCGGTCCGGGGGGAGCTTACCATTGTTTTATTTTAATGTTTTTATTTATTATAGTTTGCTTTAGTTACTCACACAATGAATTCCAGCATAGAAGTCAGCCAAATTTTGGTGGGAGCAACAACGCTGCTAATTGCAACAGTCGGAGTTTTATTAATTATGGTTACCATCAGTGCAATGATTATTACTAAAATGTATGCTTCGAATACATGCTACGTCTTGATCATATCCCTTGGATTTTCTGATGGAGTACATTTATTGACGTATCTCGTTTATTTTGGCTGGGCATTAATGTTTGGAAATAGGTTTCTTCCGCAACTGGTGGAGAATGCTTTGCTCAGTACAACTTCCATTATGTATTTTTCCAATGTCACCCATACCTTAGTAATCGCATTTCATCGGTGTCTGAGCGCCGCTTCGCCATCAAATCTTTACTACAAGGTAACCAGAATTGGTATGATTTGTTCAATGTCACATGTCATCATGTGCTACAAACTGCTATATGTGTACGTCAGTGCTAGGAATTAAGAATGTATGTTCAGTTGTATAGCGCTTCATGTTCTGATGCAGGCTGTATCCAACTAAAAATAACCTTAGCCTGTCTTAATTGCTTAATTTACCTATTTTCGGTATGATCCCCAAAGCTGTTTAAAACAAGATCAATTGCCTCATGGTATATTGATTTTATCACTGTCTAAAACTTGCCAACAGTAAAATTAGAATTCTCAAAGAAATTGAGCTATAAAATGCAGACCATGAGGTCAAAATCGTTATTGGCAGTTCTCGCAGTTTTGTCCAGTTAGCAAAGGCATACTGTAAACTGAAGCTGTCTTTCTTGCCCTGCTATTTTGAGTATATAATTAATTTTGGAGGGAATTTGGTTCTGTAAATTAGAAATGTTAGTTAGAATATGTTTACTAACCTCTGCAATTGTAATCCATAATAAACGATATTCATTTGTCCAATACAGTATATGTTGTCGAAGACCGGCACTTTCTCAAATTTTTACTCTACTGTTCAATTACTCACTTAATAACAGACCAATCAAGAATCAATCATAGACTCCATTACTTCCTTCAAAGATGATTGTTTCAGCAGTACCGTCTTTACATTGAAAATTGTAAGTTTTTGAATTTTTCAAAATAAATGTTGATAGTTAATGAAAGGATCAACAACTAAATCTCATAGCTTAGCGACTATCTGTTTTGGATTGAAGTGGCCTCAATAAATACTTTAGTGCGTTAGTGACCCTTAACTAAGTATAAAAATAAATGCATATTATCTTCCAATTCCCTCTTTTAATGCATATTATCATAATATAAGGATGTGCCACTCTATTTGGCCAGAGCAAAAACTATGCTCTGCACGTTAGCGTGTACTCTGCACCTCCCCGCAAAGCAGACCATGGTGCCCCCCTCCGACAATTAGTACCTGGTCGACACGGGGGTACGCTCACTAGCTGCTATGTTTTCTACAAGCATGTGTTAAACATACAACGCTGGATCACTCCCCATATTAAACCCATTCACTTCTTCTGAGCGTTGGCGACTATCTCTTCTGGATCGAAGTGGCGTCAATAAATAATTTAGTGTATTAGTCACCATTAACTATGTATAAAAATAAATGATTAAGTATACATCACTTATGTTATCTACTCTTGATATTATTAGAAACGAGCACATATTGGAAGCATTAAACTGAGAATCCATAAAGCTTGTGAAATGTGATGTGACAATCAAATGATGTGAAGCTCGTTAGGTATTCATTATGACTTAGATACTGCAGTTCTGCTGTGGAAATTTGCAATTTAGATTTTGGTCCTGGTCAAATTAAGAAGTGCATTCTAGTGGTTTGGCTTGTTACTGTTGCTGTCAGCTCTCCGCGATTATTTTCATGTTGCCGGCTGATTCTTGTACCTGAAGCATTCTACGTCGGACCAGACTTTAGCAAACCAGGAGTACAAAGATTTGCAACGTTTGACTTGATTTATTGCTACAGTTCAGTCATCCTTGCAGCAATACTTTACATTGTAAGTATTTTGCTTGTCTTTTAGTTGTTATTTGTTAATGCAAAGGATTTAAAACATTTCAATATATAATATGTTTGTGTTTTGGTTAATCCGTTGGAGTTAATCGGATTGGCGCCTAAGCTGGTAACGGTGAACAGGTACACAAAATAATTTTAAGTACTAAAGACTGCTAGCTTAATCTGGATGGAGATGGAGTGCATTTGCCATGCCTGCTTAATCTTCGTAATAGAATATCTTAATTATTGTACTGATTTCAGATAACGTATTGGAAAGCCACTAAGCTGCGCCGACTCAGATCGAAAATGTCTTTTTCCAATTTTGATAAAGAATCCAAGATAACAATCCAAATGTGCTTGATAACGCTGGCTCTGTTGTTTCAGAATCTTTGCTTTAACATTGTATCTAAGATTAGCACAAATAAGCTAATTTCTTTCAGCCTGATTGTGACGGCGCAAATTAATTCTGCAATTAACTATGTTATTTACTTGATATTCAGCAGTACGCTTCGAGTTAACTTGGCAAAGCGTTTTGGATTCTATGCTAACAAAATATCTCCGGTTAGCAATATATTCATCAGTCCTAGTATGAATGAGCAACATTAAAAACTGAGAAACACGACACTTATCAAAAGGTGTTTATTGATTCCTGATGTAGTTTAAAATCTGCACAGTTATTGAAGATACGGAGTTCAGATTTTACGGATTTTTGGTTTTTATATTTAAAATAAAGCATTTAATCAGTGTATTCGATTTAAGAAGAGTGATAGGAGTAAGACCCTATTATATTAGCAGCAGTGGACGACACACAGCGTTTGAGAGCGCTTTTTGGCCGATTTTTTGACCATCTCAGATTTTGCTCATTTCCGGAATTCATAGGAATTGCTCACTCGTCATCTATTAGAAAGTCATCAAAATGGGTACACAAGCTCTCCACGACTATCCCACATCGTGGTAAAGTAAATGCTTCAAGGTCACACTTCTCTGTCTGAAACTTCCGAAATATAAACAAATTGGGTATCATTCGATAGCTCATAATGAGCGGAACAACTTTTCTAAGTAAAGTGTCTGAAATGTAGTACTTGGAAGTTCGAGCAATTTAATCTTTGAGAGAACAGTTAGCGGAAAAGGGTTCAGTTTTCTAATAGGCACACGATTACTGCTGTATACAGGCGGCGTTTTCCTTTGATCTTTACAGTTGAGCCGCTGTAGAGATCACAGGAAGCATTTTCAGATGTTGCTACAAGAAGGAAAAATGTTCAGCATCATCGAATCTTTTAGAAAATTTTAAAAAATTCAAAAATTTTGAAATTTAAAAAATTTTAAAATTTAAAAAAATTTAAGATTATTGAAATTTTTGAAATTACTGAGCCTCATGTAGCACCTTCCCAAAATATAAACGGATTTGGATCACCCAATAACCCACAATCCCCCAGCTCCTGCTAGGTAGGTAGTTCGATTCTGAGTGAGTGAGAGTGCGAGTCATCTCGCCCTTAGGATCGGATTACCCCTACAAATACTGTTTGGCGAGGCTGTCCCGACCGTCTCCTGTAGTCGGTCTGTTATCCATCTGTGCCACGGTATCCGCGTCCGCTACGTCAGGGCGTGGTAACGGTGTTAGTACGTAGGCAAACCTACTAGCCCCGCTACATTAGGCTACCAGGAGCTCAGGGATTTCTTGCCTGAAACCCTTCGTAAAACTTTTTTTTCAAATTTTTGTCAATTTTTGTTTGAGTTTCGTTGGGGTTCCCCCCGTAGTTCTTCGCGTTCAGCGCACGAATTTTTCCAACTTTTCTTAGGTAGGTAAAACCCCCCCTAGGGTCAAAAATCGGAAAATTTTTTCTCTAGGGTCTGACTGTTTGTATACGTGTATAATTGTGTACCTGGGTCTCTCCCAATTTAGGTTCTAATATAGCATTATTTTTTGGGGTGAGTTAGTCTAAGGCTATTTTTGGGATTTGAGTTAGGAATTTTTCCAAAGTTCGTACCTAATTAACAAATAATTTTGTTGTGATAATTTTATTTGTGTTGGTGATTTTGCTTGTCTAATCCCCTTCATTTTAGGTTAATTTTGGCAATTGTTTCTTTTTCAGGCTAAAAATAGTAATTATTTGCTACAATTTATATCAATTTGTTGTAATTTGTACAATTGTTTATATACGTATACATTGGTATTTTTCTGGGGTACCTAAGAATATTTTTGAGTTGTAACTAATTGTCATTTTCGAAAGGACCTTTTAGAAAAAGAAGAGAGTGCAACTCAATATGGATCAAAAGCGCTCAAGCCTACGCTTGAAGGAACGAGAACTACGTCACCAACCTTATTCGGTGACTGGACATCGTGGAGACTCCCATTTGGATTGCATGGGATGTCTGCCCTCCACGTCGAGAGCTAATTCTGGGTCGTTCAACGACCGGGAACCGGTGCAGAGGATGCGCCCCCGGTCCAGTTCTGCCACGACAGCGGATCTGAGAAGAAAAAAGAGTGGCTGGGCACCGGGGACTGATCGGAAAAGCAGTGCCCCTTCTCTGGATCCAACAATCTCCAGTTCTCTGACCACATTATCTGAGCCTGAATCATCTGGAATGGGTCCGTCATCGGACTCGGCCTTTGTGACAGCAGCATCAAGCCTGGTTTCTCTGGATGACAACCATTCTGACGGTTCAGCTGCTCAGACACGAAACTTCAGTGATGAAATGAACAGGACATTGAGCTGGAAGGAACTTGGATTTGAACAGAGGGACTCTCCTCAGAGTTCTGAGTCGAGTCCCGGGGACCAGACCGTCATCGGTCTTGAGGAGCGCATGGACTTGGGTTCGTCCCCGGACCGTGGACAGGCTCTACAAGAATCTGATGATGATATGACGGCCCTGGGAGCTGCGGCGATGCCTGGATTGCCACCTTTGGACGACCTGGTCAATTCAGTGTTCCAGAACTTCGGAATCGATCTGGAGCACGAGTTCTCGCTTGGAACGGTGGCACTGAACAATTGGGCCATGGTCTCATCAGCCCAGTCCATCACGGAGTTCCGCGGGTGTCATCACCCCCGTAGCAATGAACCAAGGAATGGAACAGCAAGTTATGGTGCCTCGGCCCTCACAAACGACAACCAGGGGACAGATGGGCCCAGCCCAACGCCCTGAGGGAGCAGTCGTGATCACGTTGAACACGACCGTCGTGAATAACCAGATATTGCGACCGGACCTTTGGTCAACCCCATCACAAACCTCATCACCGGTGACCAGAAGACCAAATATCTTGCGACCATCGGTTCGTGGTGGACGGACCGGTCATCGGCTTCATGCTGGTGGTCGGACTTTGATGTCGTCAATTCCGGAAACCAGTCCAGCTGATCACTTGGGACCAATGGAACCATCAACCAGTCATCAGCCGTCACAGGAACAGCCGGTTCGGCCGACTGTCACCCCACCGAGACGATCATCGTCCGGTGGGTCGGTCAACATGGTCAGAATGACGCCTCAACAAGTGCAGATATTGAATGATTACACCAAGTGGTTCAAGTCGATCTCCAAGTTCAAGGGCCGAAAAGGAGCCATCAAATTGTCAACATGGCTGAAGATGTTTGAGTCAACTTGGGAGGCAAGTGGAGCCGAGCTTGTTCTCAAACGGCCATTGTTGTGGTATCTGCTTGATGATGTGGTCAAGCAAGACTTGGAAGGACAGACCATGGTAACCTATGAGGAATTGGTGTCCATTCTTCATCAGCTGTATGAGCCGGTCACCAAATCGGCCGACAAATATGCTCGGGAATTCGTCGAACGGAAACAACTCGCATCGGAATCGAGCCTGGATTATCTCAACGAGCTGAGGTCCCTCGCCTATAAAGCCTCTCGGATTCGTACAGTGCCGTGG
>JASAND010007757.1:0-17566 GCA_030248195.1 Trissonchulus latispiculum | reverse complement strand
GCATGTAAAAGTTAAGTAAAAATTAATGAACAAACCAAGCTCTTGTGAAAACACCGGATTGTAAGATGTTTCATATTATTTTATTGTTCCCTATTATTGTATTATTTTTGTTGTGTTAATATTGTTTGCTGGTCGACCCGGAGGGGCAGCCTCCTAACGCAAACCCAACCAGCAGATTGTGTAAGTGTATGGTATACAGTTATAGAAGACTTCTCGGATGCTGTTGTTTCCATTCCTGTACTCTCACCCCTGCTTTACTCGCAAAGGTGTCGGGCGTGTCTCCCTGTTTAAGCTTCCTTCCTACATCTGATCTGATACGTCCATCTTTGCTTCCGCATTGCTATCAACCTAAAGCCGTGGTTACACTTGACAATCTTGTGACAACGAGTTGTCACAACTGCAGTTGTCTCACATAGGCCCTACTTCTTTAAAATTTAAATTAAAATTTAATAAACCTAGTTAAACTGATTAAATTTAATCCTATTTCTTTAATGTACGTAGGATTAAAATTTTAATCTAATTGTATTTCTTTATTCACACTTCGGATTAAAAAATCAACAGGTTAATTTTAATCCGACCTGCTTAATTGCTGTTTCTTTAAAGATTAATTTTAATCCGTTTAATCCGCCGCCTGCATTTTCAACTAAAGTCTGAGTAAAAATCTTGGAACCGAACTGTGAGCGCCTGTCCTGAGTTAACCTTTGAAGTTAGTCTATGTAATGTACATATATTGTAAGAAACTTCAGGGGCCGATCCTATCAAAACGGGGTTAAGCTAAACCCGGGTTAGGCCCCATTTTGGGGTTAACCCCAAAATTTCAGGGTTGGATTAACCCTGGGGTTAACCCTGTCCCATCAAACATTTTTGGGGTTGGGTTAGGCTAACCCGGGTTAGCGCAAACCCGGGTTTGGGTTAACCCTATTTCTTCTTAAAGGCTGCTAGTGGCCGTAAATAAATTGTTTGGGTTTTCTTGCACTGTGCGTTTTTTGAAAAATTATTTTTAATTTGCGCAATTTTTACACATTGATAATTCGATGAATTGGTCTAATTATTTTACATATTTGATAATCGATCACGTTAGCTAGAAAGCAGAAATCGGGGCAACTAAAAATGGGTCCCGGGATATTTTTGTAAGGAAAACATCTGCTAAATTCTTCGGAATCGCCGGAAAAAATTTGTCCGTGTTTTTGATGAAATATCCTGAAAGCTGTAATCCTAATTAAAAATTATTCTTCCTACAAATCACGGCCAATGAGAAGACATTTCGCACGATACCAATTCATTTTTGTTATTCCTGCCCGACTTCGAGATTTATCTGGCGCAGAAATCTGAAATTTTAGCATTCTAGCGGAATTTGGCGCTATTGTTGCAAATAACATAGAGCTATGGCTACACCACAGACCTACAAAACGTTAGAATATCTGTTAGCGCACCATTATTAATGGCATTAGGTCAAGTTTTGGTACAAATGTTGCAGGTTAGTACACCCAGTTGGTCGCTGGGGTCAAATATGAGGGTCTGACAACCATATTCTGACAGAAAGTAATTTTATCATATTTTCGAAATATGTTAAATTTTATATAAGTCGAAAGCTCTTAACATTTCTTCTTTTTAAGCCATAGCCTGCAAATGCGCCAAGTTGGGTTATAGGCCGTTAAATGATTGTCGAGGTCAAGGTTTTCCAGCGTCGGTTCTACTCCATAAAAATCACTAAATCAAGCCCTAAAGTATACTTTCCCCATTATACAAATGCTACCCTGAATTCTTTGTTTAAATCAGTTATCAAACATACAACCGATTGAAGCTCCATATCTCAAGGATGTTTAGGTGTAAATTGCCTTTTTGCTGGCATGGCCTTTTCACCCATTATCAGATTTTATCCAGTTAAGAATACGAATTTCACTAAAAGTTCGATGTTGGAAAAGCTAGCTAGCCTTTTGCCATATAATAGTATTAGGTTTAGTGTAAAATAGTTTAAAGTTTGAAAAAATTCCATGCAGCGTAGCGTCCTGTGGAGCCATCAGAAGTTGGTGTTGTCGGTCCTGAGCTCAACATGACACGTACACAAACTTTGCCTCGACCTGATCGCTATGCGCAAGGTACGGCACCCACACTTTCCAGAAATAGTTCTGACATATAACGCTTTGATATCGAGTAAAATAACACATAGATCTGCGATACAATCAAAGTGCGAAAAATTGGGTGTTGTAAGGTCTATACGGGTGGAGGTTAACTAGCGTCTAATGAGCTGTGATTTATCAAATGAACCCAACTTTGCTCCAATTAATACTCCAAGTATCTGTTTAAGCTTTTGTAAAAATGACGTGATTTCGTTAATCCCTGCGTTCGCAGTGCTAGATTACATTATCGATATTGTCGCTGTTATTTGGTGCCATTTAGACGATAAGAGTCAATTACTCCAAAGTACTGTTGCCGAATCGGCTGAAACTTTGCGCATTACAGGCCAGTGAGATATGTGCAGAAAGCTAGGTCACTAAACCTCCCTCCAATGTTTAGAAATGCTAGACTGATGTTTCGACGTAGAGACGATCGCTCCAAAAAGCTCTAAGACAGTTGTAAGCGCATACTGAACGAAGGAAGTGTTATATCAAAAACGGATTATTCGGATTCAGAAGGTCAAATAACCCCTACAAGCAGCACCTTTTCGGCAAAATCGGAGACAAAAATTTTTCACCCCATTTTACAGAGCTTAGCTAGCCTTCTAGGCCTAAAAATAAGGGTTATTTCTTAACAGAATGTTTGCTAGCACACTAACCAGAAACCCAGGCCCTGGAAATTTACCACCAGTTTGCTCCTATTAGAGCCTAATAATTGGTAAAAAGCTGGGGTAGGCTAGGGGCTGCCAATTTTATTAGATTGAAAACGGCGCACGGTCACATCGCAACTTTTTGTCAAATTTCAAACTTTGACCTGTTATTGCTGAAGAAGCAAGCAACGATCGAAAGTACTTTTAGTGTTTAGTATTAGTAACAATAAAACATTCGTGGCAAAAAGTGACAAAATCGGTCAAGCCGTTAATTCACCAGAGCTGACAAATCTTTTTGAAAAAACCCATTTTTCGAACTAATGTGCACTTTGGCCGGCGTCCTGCCAAAAATGGTGAATATGAGATATATTGTTGCCCCCGCTAAACTTTTTACTTCGATTGGTTAGCTAACGATAGACGAGAAAGGAGCTCTCCGACGATGTCGTGCCAACACCCCTTCGTAGCCCCCCCTTAACTAGTTTAGTTGTACCTAACTGATTTTTTGACATTTATTAAAATTTCATTTTCTGATTTGAAAAATTCATTTCTTATTTTCGATCGCATATTCATGCTTTGAAGTGAATGCTTCACGATGTTTTGCATTTATAACATTCCTTCAATACCAGCTAATAATGCAGCCAACATTGTAAAATAGAAAACGCTTCATTTAAAAAATGAGTTATAAAAATTTGACGCTGAATCAGCAAAAACAATATGATTAATTTTGGAAAACAAACAAGCGTAGAGAGAAAAATAAAAATAAACTCAATAAATGAACACAGCTACGCTAACCCAAAATGCTAACCCGGGTTAAGGACTTAACCCACCTAGGTGAGGAGGGTTAAGTTTAGGCCCGTTTAACCCCATTTTAACCCAGATTTCTAAACCCGGGTTTAATGATAGGATCGGGGTTAGCACTAACCCTAAAATAGCCTGTTAACCCTGATGTGAAACCCAGGTTAAGCAAACCCGGGTTAAGCAAAGTTTTGATAGGAGGGAGTTTGGGTTCGTAACCCATTTTTAACCCGGGTTAGTGAGTTAACCCGGGTTAAGAGCATTGATAGGACCGGCCCCAGGAGGAGGAGAATCCGGTAAAACCAACATATCCGGTAACCGGATACCAAATCGATAAAAACGCTTCAGATTCGGAAAGACAGTACGTATAAATTCATGCTCTAGTATATTGGTCCTTTGCCCAAGAAATTTCCGAAAATCCGGTCACATCTGATCCATGTCCGGTAACCTGATGTCTAGGTCACAAAACCTGTACAGCAAGATGGGTAGGTCGTACAGTTTCGCTGATTGAATTTTTGGTCGAGATTAGTCAGTGTAGGAAATTTTGTCCGATTTGGACCAAAACTACGTTTTCTATGGCCATACCAGATTCGAAAGAAACCGAAAAAATCGGAATCGCTGATAAAAACTGTTCGTTTCTGGCACAATGAATATTTGGGAGGCTACTTTCATTTTACCGGTGTTAAAGTAATAGAATATCCTGTCGATTTCCGGTTCTAAGCTTTGAAATTTCATGGACTTTATCTCAGTATCCGGTTGGTCCGGAAGTCAACTTATTTTATTAAAATGATATTTTGGCTATCCCTAACAAGCATCAACCTCAAATTACTTCATATCTGCTGTAATTTTTGAATGTTAGCGGTTTAAAAGTGAGCTGATTTTGCTTGTTTTGTCTAATTGTTAAACCGGATATGAGATTTGAACCCATGATACGCTTAGCTTTGTCGCAGGCAATATAACTTATTTTTGAGGCATTTTTAAAACGCTATCATTCAAAAATTACAGCAGATATGAAGTAAGTTTTGTAACCTAGACATCCGGTTACCGGACAAGGACGTGATGTGACCGGATTTTCGGAAATTCTTTGGGGTGAAGGACCAATATACTATAGAGTATGAATTAATCAGCATTTTCTTTCCGAATCTGAAGTGTCTTTATCGATTTGGTATCGGGTTTCCGGATATAGACCGGAAAGGATGGTTTTACAGGATTCTCCGCCTCCTGACGTTTCTAAAAATATATACTTTATAGACTAACTTCAAAGGTTAACTCAGGACAGGCGCTCACAGTTCGGTTCCAAGATTTTTTGGTCAAACTTTAGTTCTTAATCCTCGTGAAGTACGTGGATTAAACGGATTAGAAGTTGCAGATTAACATTAATAGCTGTTTCTTTAATGGCGGATTAAAATCAACTAGTTTAACGCGAATTAAACATGGCTGGATTAAACGAGTTAAATTTTAATTCGTTTAATCCACCATTAGAGAAACAGCTGCTAAAATTTTAATCCGGCTGATTTTTTTAATCCGCTAATCTGACCATTTTAATCTTTAAAAAAATAGACCCATGGTTGTCAAGTCTGACAACTATTGGTTACACGTAGCAACAGATTGTGACAACTGACAACGCACACTTGCTGTTGAGCCTACGCTGCTTACTATTGTGTTGTCACAACGAAATCTGTCATGCTCCCAACGCGTTGTCACAACGTTGTGTCACTGGTTACACCGACAACGTTGACATTTCTGTAGCAAAGGAAGTTGTGACAACGCGTTGTCACAGGCTTGTCAAGTGTAACCACGGTTTAAGATCAGGTTGTTTCTGCTTTATGACGTAACATGGATTCTGACTAAATAAAAGCTTTCGATCGTTTGAATTTTTTTGTTAGTGTTCGTAAACAGTAAGAAACCAATGTTTGCTCAAAACTTGCATTTGGACAGTTGGTAGAGACAACCATCAAAACACTATTAACAGTCTGATAAAAGTTCAAATTACCAAGCGCCCAAAACAGGCATCAGACGGGTCTCGAATCCATCTATTCAACTTAACGCGCAGACATTAATCAAATGAGACACGGCACGAGTGCGTCACAGGAATGAGCTGAATTCGAATTCAATATGTACAACTTTTAACGCACAAGTGCACTGCACTCTGCAAGCTAAGCCCGGTAATTGGCATCGAGAATTGGAGTTTGGGCATAGCAACGGGGCCACGAACAGAGCAGGTATTGCTCCATCAGTTTCTTATCGAACCAACCCAACACTACCTATTCCTATAAAACAATCCAACCAATAAATTTAATTGGCCACAAAAACACACAAAAAATCGTTAACAATATAACAAGTACGAAACGAAAAAAGAAATTTCCGATCTAAATCTTGTTAAAGGCTGCAATATCAACTGATTGGACATAGTCCTCCAGGGCGGTGATGCTCTCCTCCAAGAAGTCGGTGCCTACCTGAAAGAAACATCAACTACATAAAAAACAAAATATAGCAAACGACAAATTCGAAGCAAACATCGGGACTAATTGTAGTCTAAAATCGGGCACAGGTTTGGAAGACAAATTCTTCCTCCACTCCAATCCTATCCAGGTACATCTGAGCTGACCTGAACAGTTGGTACGGTACTGTGTCGATAAGAAATTTCCGCAGTCCAGGCCTTTCCTGAACCAAGCCTGAACGACTTCTGGATTGACCCTCTCCGGAATAGAGACATGCAAAAAAACTGCAGCACGCAAGAGCTAGTACTAGAATATACAAGGTTTGCAGCTCCCAGGCGCTTACTCCTTTACTTTCTGGCAGTGATAGTTGGAAAAAATTATTAAGGTAAATGTGACTGAGCCTAGACCGGCCTGGGCCCGCCAGAGACCGGGCCGACCCGGCGAAGGAGCATCCTGAGCACGGATACAGGCACGGCTGGGTCACAACCTCAGCCACTACCGAACTCACAGCAACCAATAGGAAAAATGGAATGATTTTCAAAACAAGTGACAAACAAGTTTTAAGAGGAAGGACAAAATTAATCATCCGTCTACCTTATCATCCTCCACTACACAGCCAATCTGGAGCTTCTGAATACCATAGGCAACAGGAATCAGTTTGGCTGAAACACAAAGTATAAACTCCTATACATACACTGGGTTTTCTTTAGTTGGGGGTAGTCCGGTAGGGTAGTAGGTAGTCCATTTTTTGGGTTCCCCACCCCTCACTATAGGCAGGGTGCCCAGAAATGCCAAAGTTTAAGGATTTTTTGGTCAGTTTTCAAAAATTTTCCAGTATAGAAGACAGGCTATTTTTTACTGCATTTTTGGCAATTTTTGACAACTTTGAATCCCCCCCCGGGCTCGCCCCCACTTTATTTCGCATAGAGAAAACCCAGAAATTTCATTTTAATAATGTATACAGGGTTGCCCGCTCCACCCCGTCCACCTTAAGTAAATTAGATCACAAAACAAAATGTAGAAAAAATTACCAAAAGTACATACAAATAAAAGCCAGAATATAGAACACAAACAAGACTCTCTTATAGAACGCAAACAAAACTCTCGTTGCACCTAGAAAACTTTCTTCTACATTACTGTATTTACTTCTGCTAGATTTACAAATGAAAACCTTCCAAAAGAATGGACAAAAAACCCCTTCGGTGAGCATAGAAAAGAATAAAAATAGAAAAGATAAAGTAATAAACTATTCTGACGACACTTCTTTGATTATTTACTTCATACTGTGTGTTGTTTAAGACAGTTCGTGCAGCCTTTCTTATCGTTAAATGCAGTGTCTGTGCAGTCTTGTCTATTCCACTGTCTAGTGCACCCCGAATAATTGTAATAATTGTATTCAAATGAAAATAAAAAATCAGTAGTATACGTACAAGGACCCCAGACCAAACCATCCGTGCTGATGGTCCGAATCTCCTGTTCAAGGGCAGCCATGTCCGTCTCATCATCCCAGGGCTTCACGTCCAAAATGATGCTGGATTTGGCAATAGGGCCCGGCTCTGCAACAAGTAAAACACACGGGCAGTCAGTAACAAGGATTAGGGCTTGGAGAAGAGCTTATCCTAACGATTTCTCCCAATCAATAAAAACCCACAATTTTATTTATCTCAGGACGATTTTCAGATTGGCTGTTCGAGACGGAAATATTCGAGGGGGCAGAACGGACCGGCTCTGGGCTTGAAGCCTGAGCAACACGTACCGGGAACAAACCTGGAAAATAACCTCTGAAATTATATAGTCAAAAACGGATAAGTATGCGCGATATGTATCTACATCAATCGACAGTTTATTGGGTTCAAAGATACTTTTCTTCTAGACACAAACGTTTGTTTGTTACCAATCTTAAGGGGGGGGGGGCTACGAACGGGTTGGCACAAAATCGTCGAAGAGAGCTACTCTTCCCCCCAACGTTAGCCAACATATCAAAGTAATAAAAAAGTTTAGGGTGGGCAATAATATATGTACCTCAACTACACTGTATTTGGCAGGACGCCAAAGTACAAATTATGGTGCGAAAATGGGACTTTTCAAAAAGGTTTTTTCAGCTCTGGTGGATTAACCGTTTGACCAATTCTGAAACTTTCAGCCATAAATGTTAACTGTTACTAGTGCTAAATATTAAAAGTATTCCGGCTTTCGAACGTTGCTTCCTTCTTCAGCTATACAAGCTCAAAGTTTGAAATTTGGCAAAAAATTGCAATGTGACCGTGCGCCGTTTTCGATCTAATAAAATTGACAGCCCCTAGCCTACCCCAGCTTTTTACCAAATATTAGGCTCTAATAGGGGCAAACTGTCTGTGAGTTTCGAGGGCTTTCGTTTTCTGGTTAAAGTGCTACCAAACGTTTTGTTAAGAAATTACCCTTATTTTTAGGTCTAAGCGCTGTAAAAATGCAAAAAATTTTTGTCTCCGATTTTGCCGAAATGGGACTTATAGGGGTTATTTGACCTGCTGAATCCGAATATGAAATCCGTTTTTCGATATGACGCTTCCTTTGTTCAGCATACGCTTACAACTGTCTTAGAGCTTTTTGGAGCGATCGCCATCCATACTTCGAGAAATCAATCTAGCATTTCTAAACATTGAAGCGAGGTTTAGTGACCTAGCTTTCTGCACATCTTGGTACACTCACTGGCCTGTATTGCGCAAAGTTTCAACCCATTCTGCCACAGTAATTTGGATTAATTGGCTCACATCTTCGAAATGGCACCAAATAACAGCGACGATATCGATAATGTAATCTAGCACTGCGAACGCAGGGATTAACGAAATCATTTTACAAAAGTCATCTTTACAAAAGTTGAGACAGACACTTGGAGTATTAATTGAAGCAAAGTTGGTTTCATTTGATAAACCACAGCTTATTAAACGTTAGTTAACCTCCACCCGTATAGACTTACAACACCCAATTTTTCGCACTTTTATTGTATCTCACAGAAAAGTATACATTGGTCTAAGGATTATTTTGCATGATGTGAAAGCGCTATGTCAGAACTATTTCTGGAAAATATGGGTACCGTACCTTGCGCATAGCGATCAGGGCGAGACGAAGTTTGTGTACGTGTTATGTGGAGCATTGGACCGACAACACCAACTTCTAATGGCTCTACAGGACGCTACGCTGCTTGGAATTCTTTCAAACTTTAAACTATTTTACACTAAACCTAATACTATTATGTGCCGAAAGACTAGCTAGCTTTTCCAACATCGAACTTTTAGTGAAATTGGTTGCCCCCCCCCCTTAAGGGGGGGGTCCACCATGAAAAATTTTATAGTCACGGATTTTGCTCATTTTCACACAAAATTTTGTCACAAATGTCCTGCATATCGAGTTTCAATTTCGAGTAGTTTCGTTCAGTACTTAACGAGCAACCGGCTATTAATTGCATGCAATTTGAAAACAGGTGAAAACGGCGGTGCCGCAGCAAATAAAGGCACTTTACACCTGAACTTCCTTGAGAATGGAGCTATATTCGGTTGTATGTTTGATATCTGATGCAAACAAAGAACTTAGGGTAGCTTTTAATGGGAAAACGTTTTTTATGACTTTATTTAGTGATTTTAGGAAGTAGCACCGACGCTGGAAAGCCTTGACCACGAAAATCATTTAACGGCCGATAACTTGAATTTGGTGCATTTGCGGGCAATGGTCCAAGAAGAAAAAATGTTCCCGACAATGAGAGCTTTCGATTGATATAAAATTTAACGTATTTCGAAAAATTTGAAAAATCGCTATTTTTGAGATTATGGTTGTCAAACCCCCATATTTGACCCCAGCGACCAACTGGATGCACTAATCTGCGCCATTTGTGCCCAAACTTGACCAAAAGTCATCAATAATCGTGCGTAAATACATAGTCTAACATTTTATAGGTCTGCGTTGTCAAAGCTCTAGGTTATTTGCCAAAAAACGGGAATTTCCTAAATGTCCATAAACATGGGTTTATTTGATAGTTTATGTACCTTTATTTATTTTAAGTTTGGTTTTTGGTTTTTCTCTTTGTTAAAAATTGAGATTTCTGCGCCAGAGAAATTTCGAAATCGGACAGAACTAACCAGGATGAATTGGTATCGTTCGAAATGTCTTGTCATAAGCTGTGATTTGTAGGAAGTAGAATTTTTAATTAGGCCTTACAGCTTTCAGAATATTTCATCAAACTTGCTGACCCCCAATTTCAACATTGCAAAACAGTCAACTTGGGCTGCTCGCAAACTTAAAAAATTAATTAAAATTTTTTGAAGGCCTAAATTAAAATTCTGCTTCCTACAAATCACCCTTCGAGATCGTATATAAGATATAGGATGGACGTTGAAGTGGTACATTTTGTCGTTGGCGAGATTTCTTTGGCGCACGGAAAAAATCACCACTTTTTCCGTTTCCTATGTTTAACACATACTGACATCAACTTTGAGTTGAAATTACTCGCTAACCGTAAGAGATCCGACCATCATTTCAAAAACTCGTTAAAATATATCTATCGGACAACAAAATATGTGAAAATGAGCAAAATCGGAGATGGTCGAAAAATCGGCCAAAAATGGACCCCCCCCTTAAGTTATGAAACAAAATCTGATTCTTTCAGTGAATTTTCAATTTGTTTTCAAGATTGTCTTACAACGACTACGACGTGTTTCAAACCGTTCCGATTTGAGTAAGTTATCATTGCTAGAAGCAAGAATTTTACAATTCCTATTGGCCCATTTTCAATAGGAAATGAAAACGAAAGAATGACTGGGTGTTTTTAACTTATGAGCGAAATGATAACTTATGAGTTATCAATGGATACAATTTGAGAGAAATTGCCGAGGGACAAAATTTTGACCCAGCACAATGTCACGCCGAATTCGTTTTGGGGATGGGGGAGTCAATTCTGCGGGCCGGAGCGTTGCCGATGAGGGCGATAGGGATGGCCTTCCCGGGGGGCTTGGAACCACCTCCGTGGGAAATCCGATGGACACGGACCCCATCAAATGGAGATCCCCACAGGTGCCCCCTGGCATCCGTCTGGTCAACGGCGCAAATGGGTTCCAAACTCCCGGGAACACGACTGTGTTGGGTTAACACTGAAGCATCTGGAGTCCTCAAATTATGCTACCAAGCGGTTGGGTCCAATCCCCCACATCATTTCCATCCCGGATTCTCCGATGTGTGGACCTGACTATGCAAAGACGTGTGCTGGGCCAGTAGATGCCGAAGTGCCGTCTTGTAGCTTTTCTAAGCTGATGGAGCCCGGAAATGAACAACAACAACCTTCCCGAAATCAAATACAAGAGGAAGTTCTTAAGGTAGCAGCTTAAGGTAGTCTCAGTCATAAATAAAACTAAAGACGGTAGATCTTGGAAGAAAATCAAATAGCTGATGGATTTGATTGGACAACAAATTTCTTCCCTATACGATAAAAATCTCAACTCCTCGGGATGATAAACAGACGATAAAGCTAACTTTTGGCTTTCTTCTCAGCGTAGGCCTTCAGAAGTTCCTGCTTCCGCTTATCAGCCTCCTCATCAGGCTCCTAAAATAACAAAACATCACACAATGTACATGTTATTATTGTTGACATTCTAAAAAGGCAGATATTAGAACATCGTATCAGACATCTGAAACGTTTCTTGCTGAACAGGAGCAAAAACTGAAAGCGAGCAGAAGAAACTGAGCTTTAAGAGAATTTTAAAAATGTCCATCTATTTAGCCAAAAACTGTAGAAACGCTAAAAAATAAGAGCCCTTTGCACCACAAATTGCTGATGTTAACTGCGTAAGCACCTAATGGTGTGACCAACCCTGGGCTGCAAGTAAGATGAATTTGAGGAAGACTATGGACAGTAGACCGGAGGAATAGGAAAGAAAAACACAGAACGAGGCACAGTAACACAAGATGCGTACTCAACCTCTTCTGTAGTTACAGTCATTTTAAATTCAAGAGTACTGGATACATCCGACATAGACATATTCCGTTCCATTGCATTGCAAGCCCCAACCTATTTAAAAATGAGTGTATATACGTAAAATAACATAGTGCAAAACATAATAGGTGCCTTCAAGCACAGGCAATATACGTATATCCTCAGATGAGTGCTCAAAGCCCCATGCGTCTCATCACCAGCCTCACCAGGTGTGCACCTGGCATGGAGAAATTGGGTGGATATATATTTACTCCAAGAGTGAGAGTCATACGAATACACAAAACAATTATATATACATATACATATATACATATATATATATATATATATATATATATATCATGGGGGAGCTCGGAGAGCCCCCCATAATATGAGCTATAAAGGCACTTTGCGGATTTGGAAAAGTGCTAATTAGGCATAACTAATTAACGGGAAGGAATTAAGAGCTAATATTTACATTTTTGAAATCTCCAGGCCAAGAGCTTTCGAATGATACCAAACTTGCCCGGAAAAATGAACTTTGAAAAAATCGACTTTCTCTTACGGGTTTGAAAGGGGTTTTTTTTCTCTGTATTCAGCATGATTTTTTCCAATTTTGTGTTAACTCGATTTTTCGAACGGCCCATAGGAAAAATTTTTCTATACTATTTTTTGATTATCTAGGCAATGGTACTTAGCAAGTTTATGTTTTTTTCGAATTTCGATTTGGTTCGATTTTTATAGATGGTCAAAAATGGGAAAAATAGCGTTTTTGGACACCTTCAAGCTGAAAAATTTCTAAGTCCGAAAATTTGAAAATAGCCTAAAAACGGGCAAAAACAGCGTTTTTCGGCCTCGGGGTGGTACCCATACAGTAAATCGGGGTCGCTGAACACGATAAGCATATCGCCGAAGCCGACGGATGTGACCCTCGGGCTGCATGGCGCCCGTGGTTCCTCGCCCAGGGTCAAAGTTGGGAAAAGTCCCTAAAAACGGCTATTTTTGGTCTTTTGGTGGTGCCTATATATAGTAAATCGGGGTCGCTGAACACGATGAGCATATCGCCGAAACCGACGGATGTGACCCTCGGGCTGCATGGCGCCCGTGGTTCCTCGTCCAGGGTCAAAGCTGGGAAAAGTCCCTAAAAACAGCTATTTTTGGTCTTTTGGTGGTGCCTATATATAGTAAATCGGGATCGTTGAACACGATGAGCATATCGCCGAAACCGACGGATGTGACCCTCATGCTGCATGGCGCCCGTGGTTCCTCGCCCAGGGTCAAAGTTGGGAAAAGCCCCAAAAACAGCTATTTTCGGCGTTTTGGTTGGGGGCATATATAATAAATCGACTATGCTCGTTTCAATGGGCATATTCTCGAAACCGACGGAAGTGACCACTGGTCACTGCGGTCTAGGTGGGCTATTGACCACTGGTCAAACCCCCTAAAACAGCGTTTTTCGGCGTTTTGGTTGGAGTTATATATAGTAAATCGACTATGCTTGTTTCAATGGGCGTATTGTCGAAACCGACGGAAGTGACCACTGGTCACTACGGTTTAGGTGGCCTATTGACCACTGGTCAAACCCCCTTAAACTTCGTTTTTCGGCGTTTTGGTTGTGGGCATATATGGAAAATCGACTATGCTCGTTTCAATGGGCATATTCTCGAAACCGGCGGAAGTGACCACTGGTCACTACGGTCTAGGTGGGCTATTGACCACTGGTCAAACCCCCTAAAACAGCGTTTTTCAGCGTTTTGGTTGGGGGCATATATAGTAAATCGACTATGCTCGTTTCAATGGGCATATCTTCGAAACCGACGGAAGTGACCACTGGTCTAGGTGGCCTATTGACCACTGGTCAAACCCCCTAAAACTTCGTTTTTCGGCGTTTTGGTTGGGGGCATATATAGTAAAACGACTACGCTCATTTCAATGGGTATATTTTCGAAATCGACGGAAGTGACCACTGGTCACTACGGTCTAGGTGGCCTATTGACCACTGGTCAAACCCCCTAAAACAGCGTTTTTCGGCGTTTTGATTGGAGGCCTATAGAGTAAATCGACTATGCTCGTTTCAATGGGTATATTTTCGAAACCGACGGAAGTGACCACTGGTCACTACGGTCTAGGTGGGCTATTGACCACTGGTCAAACCCCTAAAACAGCGTTTTACAGCGTTTTGGTGAGGGGCATATATAATAAATCGACTATGCTCGTTTCAATGGGCATATTCTCGAAACCGACGGAAGTGACCACTGGTCACTACGGTCTAGGTGGGCTATTGACAACTGGTCAAACCCCCTAAAACAGCGTTTTTCAGCGTTTTGGTTGGGGGCATATATAGTAAATCGACTATGCCCGTTTCAATGGGCATATTTTCGAAACCGATGGAAGTGACCACTGGTCTAGGTGGCCTATTGACCACTGGTCAAACCCACTAAAACTTCGTTTTTCGGCGTTTTGGTTGGGGGCATATATAGTAAAAACGACTACGCTCGTTTCAATGGGCGTACTGTCGAAACCGACGGAAGTGACCACTGGTCACTACGGTCTAGGTGGCCTATTGACCACTGGTCAAACCCCCTAAAACAGCGTTTTTCGGCGTTTTGGTTGGAGGCCTAGAGTAAATCGACTATGCTCGTTTCAATGGGCGTACTGTCGAAACCGACGGAAGTGACCACTGGTCTAGGTGGCCTATTGACCACTGGTCAAACCCCCTAAAACAGCGATTTTCGGCGTTTTGGTTGGGGGCATATATAGTAAATCGACTACGCTCGTTTCAATGGGCGTGTTGTCGAAACCGCCGGAAGTGACCACTGGTCACTACGGTCTAGGTGGCCTATTGACCACTGGTCAAACCCCCAAAACAACATTTTTCTGCGCTTTGGTTGGGGGCGTATACAGTAAATCGACTGTGCTCGTTTCAATGGGAATATTTTCGAAACCGACGGAAGTGACCACTGGTCACTACAGCCTACAGGGCCTATTGACCACTGGTCAAATCCCCTAAAACAGCGTTTTTCGGCGTTTTGGTTGGAGGCATATATAGTAAATCGACTACGTTCGTTTCAATGGGCGTGTTGTCGAAACCGCCGGAAGTGACCACTGGTCACTACGGTCTAGGTGGCCTATTGACCACTGGTCAAACCCCCAAAACAACGTTTTTCGGCGTTTTGGTTGGGGGCATATATAGTAAATCGACTACGCTCGTTTCAATGGGCGTATTGTCGAAACCGACGGAAGTGACCACTGGTCACTACGGTCTAGGTGGCCTATTGACCACTGGTCAAACCCCCTGGAACAGCGTTTTTCGGCGGTTTGGTTGGGGGCATATACAATAAATCGACTGTATTCGTTTCAATGGAAAGGACGCATACTCTTGCGAACCTTACGCTACCAAAAATTGGATTAGGACAAGTAGAAAAAGTGCTCCTTGCAGTCGCATAAAAAAGTTAATATGAGCTATTATGGCCAACATTTAAACGTGCTAAGGACAAGATTTAAAATGTTTAATATGAGCCAACATCTAAATAAGTAGAGGACAAGATGTAAACGTCTAACATGAGCCGCTACGTTTCTCTTGGGCTCATATTGACGCAAATGAAATGGCTAATATATTTTGTATTGTTACAAAGGCTTTCTTCAGATAGTCAAAAGGTTAGAATGGTTTGCATATGCAAGGATGGAATCTCACTAGGTAAGTATATATCGTCTGTGACAGTTCTAATTTTTATTGCCTTATTCTGGTTTATATTGGCTGCTTTTGTTAATAATTTATTTATATACATGTACATACGTATAGTAAGAACAAACAAATGTTTTGAAGCGAAGTTGAAAAATCAGGCAATTCTGATTTTTGCTTAAAACGTATGCGCCACTACTAATATTCAGTCTTTTCTGGCTAGGTTTAACAATGTCTGTTTAGAGGACACGTACCACAGGCGTAACCAAAGTGAGCGTCAATATGAGCCCAAGAGAAACGTAGCGGCTCATGTTAGACGTTTACATCTTGTCCTCTACTTATTTAGATGTTGGCTCATATTAAACATTTTAAATCTTGTCCTTAGCACGTTTAAATGTTGGCCATAATAGCTCATATTAACTTTTTCATGCGACTGCAAGGAGCATTTTTTCTACTTGTATATATATATATATATAATTATACATATATTACATGTTTTTTTAAAAATAAACTTTACTTAAAAAATTTTTAATAATAAGTCTAGTTGACACAGCAGCAGGGAAATCTGTCGCAACGTATCATCAATTCCACCCAATTCAGTGACTGACAAGTGACAAAAGCAATTTTGTACAGACAGAAATTCCTCCTTTCAAAATCCTGGGTGCGCTCCTGTCTATGTAACTCATAGACACTTTTAAGCTTATCTGTGTTGCTATTCTTCTAATTATTTATTAACTTATTTGGTGCAGCTCGCGATAAGCTGAAGTGACCTTACATCATCAGACCCGAACAAGTCAATGTCTTCGTCGTCATCTTCAGCTCCATTGGCCACTCCAGCCTCTCCACCGCCGCTCACAGAAACACCTCCTCCACCTTTGGACCATCTAAAATTAAATGTGTGACAGCAAAGAAATAGAGCTAGCTAATAGTTCTTTAAGTACCATCAAACAGCAACAAAATATTGGTCAAAAGCTTGGTGCACAGCCCAAAGTTCTCAAATTCACATTTTCACGAGCTTCATGAAAGTTTATTTACAATGTTACATTAATCGAGATTAATCAAAGAATTAGAAATCAGTAGTCCACGAAAAGCAGAAGCACTGAACGCCAGTCAACTGTACGAATATATGTTTTCACAAAGTCGTCACAAAACTCTTCCGAAAAGTATACAAGATAAGGCCAAACGAAACCACAACACGGCCTTCGTAAAAGTATAGCTTGCAAAAATTACGTATTGAATGTTCACAACACGGCACTAAAGTAGTGAGCATATTGCACTTACTTAATCCTTTCATCACTCTTAAATGAGCTGATATGTCGATACCAACGGGCAGCGTGCTGATACTTAGCTGCGGATGGAGCTTGAGCCAAAGCCTCGAAAATGGTATTGTCAGCTTGAGAAGGTTCATAGCTGGAACAAACAAATCAAACAGGCGAACTTTACTGCATATATACGCTGGGCTGTATTCTACTGGGGGGGGCCTCCCCATAAACACCTTTCCCTCCAAAAAGTGGGTGCCCCTTTTGGTACCAAATTTTGCCCTGAAAAAATCGCTCAGGTCTAATTTTCAAAAATTTTCCGGCGTGGCCGGAAATTTTTTACTCATTTTTTGCCTTTTTTAACACTAAATCTGCTTATTTTTGCAATAAAAATCAACTTTTACAGTACATGCCAGAAACATAGCGCTATTTTTAGCATTAGAAAAATTTTCGCCCTCCCCAAATTTCCTTGCCCCTCGGACTTTTGGGCCCCTCCAAGAAAAATGCCTAGAATAAGCCCAGTATACGTACTTACCATTTTTAGGATATTGATGCTCCCACCCTCCACGTTTTTGACTAAAAGGCTCAGGTATCTATGATATGCATTTTATATACAAGTAACAAAAATGCTCCGCACAAAAGGGGATAATATGTGTGTTGGGCCTATGTCTATCCTTTAAATTC